>NIVC01002170.1:0-20000 GCA_002269645.1 Macrostomum lignano | reverse complement strand
AGTGGGGCAGCTACAGAGGGGACGCCAGCTACAGAGTGGGGCAGCTACAGAGGGCCAGGTACAGAAGGGGCAGCTACAAAGGGGACGCCAGCTACATAGGGGACGCCAGCTACAGAGGGGACACCAGCTACAGAGTGGGGAAGCTACAGAGGGGGACGCCAGCTACAGGGTGGGGAAGCTACAGAGGGGACGCCAGCTACAGAGGGGACACCAGCTACAGGGTGGGGAAGCTACAGAGGGGACGCCAGCTACAGAGTGGGGAAGCTACAGAGGGGACACCAGCTACAGAGTGGGGAAGCTACAGAGGGGGACGCCAGCTACAGGGTGGGGAAGCTACAGAGGGGACGCCAGCTACAGAGGGGACACCAGCTACAGGGTGGGGAAGCTACAGAGGGGACGCCAGCTACAGAGTGGGGAAGCTACAGAGGGGACACCAGCTACAGAGTGGGGAAGCTACAGAGGGGACGCCAGCTACAGAGGGGACACCAGCTACAGGGTGGGGAAGCTACAGAGGGGACGCCAGCTACAGAGGGGACACCAGCTACAGAGTGGGGAAGCTACAGAGGGTACGCCAGCTACAGAGGGGACACCAGCTACAGGGTGGGGAAGCTACAGAGGGGACGCCAGCTACAGGGTGGGGAAGCTACAGAGGGGACGCCAGCTACAGAGGGGACACCAGCTACAGGGTGGGGAAGCTACAGAGGGGACGCCAGCTACAGAGTGGGGAAGCTACAGAGGGGACACCAGCTACAGAGTGGGGAAGCTACAGAGGGGACGCCAGCTACAGGGTGGGGCAGTTACAGAGGTCCTCCTCAAAGTTTCCATTCAAACTGTCTCTTATTTTTAAAACACCGACGCAATTAAACATTGCAGACAGGGGAGATGGAGGTGCGCAACCCGCTCTTCAAGGAGGAGCTGGACCAGCAGCAGCAGCAGCAGTCACAAGCGGCCAACTGAACTAGCCAACTGACCTCTCCCATGCTTAGCTACTGCATGCGCCTTTATTGCACATAAAGGTTGGCTGTCTGTAAAGCACAAAGCTATTCTCATATCAACTGCTTATCCTGTCCCTCTGTCTATCTTCTTACTTCGATACATGTTTCAATCTGCTGTCTACTAAAACGAGCTATAGATTAGCTACATATCTTAGCTTACAGTATATCAGGGGTCGGCAAACTGTTTTACCTCATCAAGGACCAGATAGAGAATCCAGCTCATGGCTGCGGGCCAGATGAGAGAGGAATGGAGAGGGAATAGATGAGAGATGAGATGAGGAAGACAGCTAAGAGACAAGCCTTAAGCGGGATTCGCAAGCCAGAGTTTGCCGACCCCTGCAGTATATCGATATGCATAGATATTAATATTCCTATAGATTAGAAATTTTGATCCCACTTTCAAGTCCAAATCTAGTCTTCATCTAGTCGCTTCGTCTGCTTCAAAAATATTTAATGGTGTTAGCGGTGCGGTTAATTCATCTTTAAAATAAGTAAAACATAGTAAATAAGAGTGAAAGAAAAACTATTTTTTTCAACCGGTCACAAAGTCTGTGATTATTGCAGAGTGTTACAAAATGTTTATTATGAAATGCCAACCGACTCTACTTGTGACGGGCGCCGTTTTGAAGTTAAATGCTATTTTTATATTTTTCTCCCTCACCGGTTAACAAACGATATCATGAAATATTTTTGTTGCAAAACACAATAATTTCGCACAATTTTTCCCGTTTGCCTCTGCAGTTGCACAAAATCCATCATACTCGTACAGGTATCTTAAATACAACTTCAAAGCTGCGCACAGCTGTCAGTTTCAGGTCAGAAACAGCTTGCTATTGAGAAACAGAATTGTTTCCCAACATTTTAATTCATATTTTTCGGTTATAATGACTTCATCATTTATACTATCATCTGACGATTTGGGAAGCCGGCGCTGGCCGAGCAACTGAGGATCTGGGAGGCTGGCCCAGCAGCTGAGGAACTGGGAGGCTGGCCCAGCAGCTGAGGGTCTGGGAGGCTGGCCCAGCAGCTGAGAATCTGGGAGGCTGGCCCAGAGACCGAGAATCTGGGAGGCTGGCCCAGAGACCGAGAATCTGGGAGGCTGGCCCAGCAGCTGAGGAACTGGGAGGCTGGCACAGCAGCTGAGGAACTGGGAGGCTGGCACAGCAGCTGAGGGTCTGGGAGGCTGGCCCAGCAGCTGAGAATCTGGGAGGCTGGCCCAGAGACCGAGAATCTGGGAGGCTGGCCCAGCAGCTGAGGAACTGGGAGGCTGGCACAGCAGCTGAGGAACTGGGAGGCTGGCACAGCAGCTGAGGGTCTGGGAGGCTGGCCCAGCAGCTGAGAATCTGGGAGGCTGGCCCAGAGACCGAGAATCTGGGAGGCTGGCCCAGCAGCTGAGGAACTGGGAGGCTGGCACAGCAGCTGAGGGTCTGGGAGGCTGGCCCAGCAGCTGAGAATCTGGGAGGCTGGCCCAGAGACCGAGAATCTGGGAGGCTGGCCCAGCAGCTGAGGAACTGGGAGGCTGGCACAGCAGCTGAGGAACTGGGAGGCTGGCACAGCAGCTGAGGGTCTGGGAGGCTGGCCCAGCAGCTAAGGAACTGGGAGGCTGGCACAGCAGCTGAGGTTCTGGGAGGCTGGCCCAGCAGCTGAGGATCTGGGAGGCTGGCCCAGCAGCTGAGGGTCTGGGAGGCTGGCCCAGCAGCTGAGGATCTGGGAGGCTGGCCCAGCAGCTGAGGATCTGGGAGGGCTGTGGTGGCCCAGCAACTGAGGGGCTGAGAGGGCGGCTGGGAGGGAAGCAGCAATAAAAGCAGCTTATAGAAGGCGAAGGTCACAAAACATTGTCTTAAACCAGTTGTCCATCAAAATGGCCTGGATCGATCAGTTTATTGAAAAGTGCATCACAAGAAGCGGATTGTCAATCAGACAAAAGCAAGCACAAACGGTCACAGGAAAAGATGAAAGAGAAAGCGTTTTAAAAGAAGCAGAGAGAATAATTAAAAGATTGGCGCGGACACTACAAGAGAGAATACTGCCGCGAGGCACAAAAAACAGCATACCTGGGACCTCACTACTAATTACATAGTCGTAATTAGATAGACCCTAACTTCATATTGTTAGCTTTTTAGAAATGCTACAGCTTTTAAGCTCTTTCCCTAAATATCAGGGGTCGGCAAACTCTGGTCTGCAGAGGCCTTAGTTCCTTTGAAACATCACAATACTCGAAGCGCTTATGTTTGCGTCTCTTAGATTCTCTCTTAACTATTCTATTTTCCTCTCATCAGACCTGCAAAGGCGAATAAGTTTGCCTACCCCTGCCCTATACCAACAAAGAAATTTCCAAGGACCGAACAAACTATATATTAATGGATATTTACACACAAAATCGAAAGCGTGGGGAAAAAGTATAACAAAAATAAGATCAAATAATGCACCAATAAATTTATGAAAATTGCATTATTTAGGACAGCTCAACAAGACTGACGGACTTGACACAACAAGAATTTCGCAGAATGCACACGATAAAATGGAACGCAACGAGAAGTTTAAACATTTATAAACGGGCGGCTCGCTTGAAACAAACTGATCAAAATAAATGGCGGCCTGTCCAAAAGTTGAAATGTCCGCATGGGGATACAGAAATAAAATACCAACTATACGATTAATTGTTGAGCACAGAACGACACAATTGATATTGATACAACAGGTGCTTTAAATCAATCATGACAAGCCAACGTTCACATCATAGATATTGATTACCTATTGAGTCTTGACAGAACCGCATAACTTGCTTCTTCACTGGGGATTGAGGGCGATTCTTCACTGGGGATTTGGGGGCGATTGTTCACTGGGGATTGGGAGAGCGTTTCTTCACTGGGGATTGAGGGCGATTCTTCACTGGGGATTTGGGGGCGATTGTTCACTGGGGATTGGGAGAGCGATTCTTCACTGGGGATTGAGGGCGATTCTTCACTGGGGATTTGGGGGCGATTCTTCACTGGGGATTGAGAGGGCGATTCTTTACTGGGGATTGAGAGCGATTCTTCACTGGGGATTTGGGGGCGATTCTTCACTGGGGATTTGGGGGCGATTCTTCACTGGGGATTGAGGACGATTCTTCACTGGGGATTGAGGGCGATTCTTCACTGGGGATTGAGGGCGATTCTTCACTGGGGATTGAGGGCGATTCTTCACTGGGGATTTGAGGGCGATTCTTCACTGGGGATTGAGAGCGATTCTTCACTGGGGATTGAGAGGGCGATTCTTTACTGGGGATTGAGGGCGATTCTTCACTGGGGATTGAGAGCGATTCCTCACTGGGGATTGAGGGCGATTCTTCACTGGGGATTGAGAGCGATTCTTCACTGGGGATTGAGAGCGATTCCTCACTGGGGATTGAGGGGGCGATTCTTCACTGGGGATTGAGAGGGCGATTCCTCACTGGGGATTGAGGGGGCGATTCTTCACTGGGGATTGAGAGGGCGATTCTTCACTGGGGATTGAGAGGGCGATTCTTCACTGGGGATTGAGAGCGATTCCTCACTGGGGATTGAGGGGGCGATTCCTCACTGGGGATTGAGGGCGATTCTTCACTGGGGATTGAGAGGGCGATTCCTCACTGGGGATTGAGGGGGCGATTCTTCACTGGGGATTGAGAGGGCGATTCTTCACTGGGGATTTGGGGGCGATTCTTCACTGGGGATTTGGGGGCGATTCTTCACTGGGGATTGAGGACGATTCTTCACTGGGGATTGAGGGCGATTCTTCACTGGGGATTTGAGGGCGATTCTTCACTGGGGATTGAGGGCGATTCTTCACTGGGGATTGAGAGCGATTCCTCACTGGGGATTGAGGGGGCGATTCTTCACTGGGGATTGAGAGGGCGATTCTTCACTGGGGATTGAGAGGGCGATTCTTCACTGGGGATTGAGAGGGCGATTCTTCACTGGGGATTGAGAGGGCGATTCTTCACTGGGGATTGAGAGGGCGATTCTTCACTGGGGATTGGGAGAGCGATTCTTCACTGGGGATTGAGGGCGATTCTTCACTGGGGATTGAGGGCTATTCTTCACTGGGGATTGAGGGCGATTCTTCACTGCGGTTGAGGGCGATTCTTCACTGGGGATTGAGGGCGATTCTTCACTGGGGATTGAGGGCGATTCTTCACTGGGGATTGGGAGAGCGATTCTTCACTGGGGATTGAGGGCGATTCTTCACTGGGGATTGAGGGCGATTCTTCACTGGGGATTGAGGGGGCGATTCTTCACTGGGGATTGAGAGGGCGATTCTTCACTGGGGATTGAGTGGGCGATTCTTCACTGGGGATTGAGAGGGCGATTCTTCACTGGGGATTGAGAGGGCGATTCTTTACTGGGGATTGAGTGGGCGATTCTTCACTGGGGATTGAGTGGGCGATTCTTCACTGGGGATTGAGAGGGCGATTCTTTACTGGGGATTGAGTGGGCGATTCTTCACTGGGGATTGAGAGGGCGATTCTTCACTGGGGATTGAGGGCGATTCTTCACTGGGGATTGAGAGGGCGATTCTTCACTGGGGATTGAGAGCGATTCCTCACTGGGGATTGAGGGGGCGATTCTTCACTGGGGATTGAGAGGGCGATTCTTCACTGGGGATTGAGAGGGCGATTCCTCACTGGGGATTGAGGGGGCGATTCTTCACTGGGGATTGAGAGGGCGATTCTTCACTGGGGATTTGGGGGCGATTCTTCACTGGGGATTTGGGGGCGATTCTTCACTGGGGATTGAGGACGATTCTTCACTGGGGATTGAGGGCGATTCTTCACTGGGGATTTGAGGGCGATTCTTCACTGGGGATTGAGGGCGATTCTTCACTGGGGATTGGGAGAGCGATTCTTCACTGGGGATTGAGGGCGATTCTTCACTGGGGATTGAGAGCGATTCTTCACTGGGGATTGAGAGGGCGATTCTTTACTGGGGATTGAGGGCGATTCTTCACTGGGGATTGAGAGCGATTCTCACTGGGGATTGAGGGCGATTCTTCACTGGGGATTGAGAGCGATTCTTCACTGGGGATTGAGAGCGATTCCTCACTGGGGATTGAGGGGGCGATTCTTCACTGGGGATTGAGAGGGCGATTCTTCACTGGGGATTGAGAGGGCGATTCTTCACTGGGGATTGAGAGGGCGATTCTTCACTGGGGATTGAGAGGGCGATTCTTCACTGGGGATTGAGAGGGCGATTCTTCACTGGGGATTGAGAGCGATTCCTCACTGGGGATTGAGGGGGCGATTCCTCACTGGGGATTGAGGGCGATTCTTCACTGGGGATTGAGAGGGCGATTCTTCACTGGGGATTGAGAGCGATTCCTCACTGGGGATTGAGGGGGCGATTCTTCACTGGGGATTGAGAGGGCGATTCTTCACTGGGGATTGAGTGGGCGATTCTTCACTGGGGATTGAGAGGGCGATTCTTTACTGGGGATTGAGTGGGCGATTCTTCACTGGGGATTGAGTGGGCGATTCTTTACTGGGGATTGAGTGGGCGATTCTTCACTGGGGATTGAGAGGGCGATTCTTCACTGGGGATTGAGGGCGATTCTTCACAGGGGATTGAGAGGGCGATTCTTCACTGGGGATTGGGAGAGCGATTCTTCACTGGGGATTGAGGGCGATTCTTCACTGGGGATTTGGGGGCGATTCTTCACTGGGGATTTGGGGGCGATTCTTCACTGGGGATTGAGGACGATTCTTCACTGGGGATTTGGGGGCGATTGTTCACTGGGGATTTGAGGGCGATTCTTCACTGGGGATTGAGGACGATTCTTCACTGGGGATTTGGGGGCGATTGTTCACTGGGGATTTGAGGGCGATTCTTCACTGGGGATTGAGGGCTATTCTTCACTGGGGATTGAGGGCGATTCTTCACTGGGGTTGAGGGCGATTCTTCACTGGGGATTGAGGGCGATTCTTCACTGGGGATTGAGGGCGATTCTTCACTGGGGATTGGGAGAGCGATTCTTCACTGGGGATTGAGGGCGATTCTTCACTGGGGATTGAGGGCGATTCTTCACTGGGGATTGAGGGCGATTCTTCACTGGGGATTGAGAGGGCGATTCTTCACTGGGGATTGAGGGCGATTCTTCACTGGAGATTGAGGGCGATTCTTCACTGGGGATTGGGAGAGCGAGTCCTCACTGGGGATTAAGAGGGCGATTCTTCACTGGGATTTAAAGGGCGATTTTTCTAGGAAGGCTAGCAAGTGCCTTATGCAGTCCGTCGAAGTTGAATAAAAATTTAGCGCAGAATAACAGCAATCATTTCGACGAACAAACAGGTCTAATGATCTAAGAAGCTTACAAAAATGACTTCAATTCAGCCAAAAAGTCAATTTCCTGGATTGTTTTTTGTAAAATACATTACGTAGCTTAAAAACCTCATTCTCCTACTAACAGTAGTAGTAGGAGACCTAAAAGCGGCTATTTTCCAGCAGCGTCTCCATCGGGAGGCAGCAGTTTCTCAACTCCGCCATCAAACTTGCCAACATAAACGGCGCTCGCTTTGCCAATAAACAGGCCGGTCTCGACTAGACCTGGCAAATTTAGATAATTAGGAAAAACGGTATGGAAAAACTGTTACTACTACTTAGGCTCGATACTCGTAGTAGCTCACCAGGCATCATGTGCAGTTCCCGATCAACCTGTTCCCATTTCTGTTGAGCATCGAACTGCCAGTCTATTAGGAAATTGCCATTGTCTGTCACTACCGGACCCTGTTGGTGAAAGTGTAAGAGGTGCAAGGCAGATGACGGTTCAGAATAATCAAATTCGTCTTTTGAGTTGCATCTCCTTTTTCAGAGGCCTGGCATTGCCCTTCTGCGAAGGCATTGCTCTGGGCTGCATGAGAGACATAAATACATTTTAGTACCTTTATTCTAGCCTCACATTCTACTTGCTTAGAGTTTTTGACCAAATTATGTACTTGTTTGAATCAAGTGATCTAGAAGCTCAACTATTAAAATATATGAATAACTGAATCTATGGGTAAGGATAATGTAATTTGTGTCATGCAGAAGTGTCTTACAATAATTTGTATTTTCCTACATATTATAGTGCAAAAGAGCTTCACTTTTGTAGCATATCTACCGTTTGCTATGTTAGATGCCTGCTCCAATATGATAATGCATTTTATCACAATATTAAATATTGAATTGCAGCTTTAGCCAAGGAAGCGCCGGATATACGCCGCCCCCCCCCAGGCCAGAGAACCTTCATCGTGTTCTGCACCTCGGCAGGGGTGGTGAAGCCAACGACACCCCAGGACACAAATGCCGCAAACCAAGAGTTCCTGTTTCCACAACTTAACAGCAACGGCCTTCGCAGCCGCATTACGTAACTAATCTCCCGGCTAGACACCGCGCGCCCTGCGTTCGTCTTTCTTCAAGAGACCAAACTCAGAACATCCGAGGACTTCCACCCACTGCCGGGCTTGTCATCGCCGCCCCGTTGTGACGGAGTGCCATACGATTCCAATCCGCAGGGCGCAGACCCGGCCAACCGGCATCCTATCCAGCCGCCGTTCACCGAGCAGCCCGTCACACCGCGCGGCCCCGACTGCTGGCGCGCTGTCTGACCTGGAACGAATCGGACAGGGACACCTGGTGCAGCGGCTGCAGATCCCGTCGCACCGCCTGCACCAATCGTCACCCACCCAGCGAGACAGAACCAGTGACAGCCGCAAACGCCACCCCCGCGCCCGCCCCTCTACTTGAGCAAGGCCTAGGACCTACCTGCATGCGACGCACCCCCAACAACCGCGACTACTGCTGCAGCGGCTGCCTTGGCCACCGCAAATGCAGTAGGCGAGGCAGCTTACAGAAAACGAGCGTGGCGGCTAGCCAGCCTGGAAACCAACATATATAAGTGACATCTGCAAGTGTAATAAATATAAACTTTTCACGATTGTTTCCATCTACTATTTTCAGTGGTTTGGAAATGTTTCATTTTGTTGTACATCTTTTCGTATAATCGTATTTCTGTATGTTCTCCAAATTATCTAGTGGCGCAATCGAACCTATTGAAAGAAAATGTGCATTACATTATCTCAATATTTAATCAACATTACTTTAATTATTTTAATAATACTTGGCTTTAGTTATAACTTGAAAAGATGCTATTTGCACTTCTGTGTCCCGTCCTTGCACAATCTCGAAATTCTTCCTACTTTTCTTATTTTCTACTCATTTTGAGAGGCACAAAAAGCGTTGACACCCTGTAATATACATGTTGATGCTAGGACCCTGAATTCAAGATACACCGACATTTAAATATGTAGCTAATACAATTTGTAAAAAATGTAAAAAATGAAGCTATACATTTAAATAGCTACAGAGAGGACGCCAGCTACAGATGGGGCGCCAGCTACAGATGGGCGCCAGCTACAGATGGGCGCCAGCTACAGATGGACGCCAGCTACAGATGGGCGCCAGCTACAGATGGGGCGCCAGCTACAGATGGGGCGCCAGCTACAGATGGGCGCCAGCTACAGATGGGCGCCAGCTACAGATGGACGCCAGCTACAGGGAGGACGCCAGCTACAGATGGGGCGCCAGCTACAGATGGGCGCCAGCTACAGATGGGCGCCAGCTACAGATGGGGCGCCAGCTACAGATGGGCGCCAGCTACAGATGGGGCGCCAGCTACAGATGGGCGCCAGCTACAGATGGGGCGCCAGCTACAGATGGGGCGCCAGCTACAGATGGGCGCCAGCTACAGATGGGCGCCAGCTACAGATGGACGCCAGCTACAGGGAGGACGCCAGCTACAGATGGGGCGCCAGCTACAGATGGGCGCCAGCTACAGATGGGCGCCAGCTACAGATGGGCGCCAGCTACAGATGGACGCCAGCTACAGGGAGGACGCCAGCTACAGATGGGGCGCCAGCTACAGATGGGCGCCAGCTACAGATGGACGCCAGCTACAGGGAGGACGCCAGCTACAGATGGGGCGCCAGCTACAGATGGGCGCCAGCTACAGATGGGCGCCAGCTACAGATGGGCGCCAGCTACAAATGGGGCGCCAGCTACAGAATTGGCGCCGCTAAAAACTCCTGCTCTTTCCTAAATCACCGCGTCAGCGCTAACCATTTTGCCAGCGGACTCTCGCAGCACAGCTCGTCCGCCAAATCGCGTCTCAATTTGCCGCTTAACCAGAGCCCAGGCCATCGGCACAACTTCTATTGGGACGCCGGCGCGCCAGCGTTCGCCAAATTGCCTACTAATTTTAGCTTCATCGCAGACAATTACTAACGAATTCGCGGCGGTGTCGACGATTTTTTCTTGCAATAGGCAGCCGCCGCCGCCTTTAATTAAGGCCAAATTGGCGTCGACTTCGTCGGCTCCATCGACGGCCCAGTCTAGAGGTGCGGTGCAGTATTCCAGCTCAGCCAGCGGCATGCCGTGCTCTCTGATTAGCTGCTTTGCCTGCGCAGGGCCAAGAGGGTGGATAAGACACAATGAATGCGCGCGTACGAGTACTAGAAGTATGCAGATCCTGCATTCTATAATTTACTCTGATTAAGTACACGAACACGTTACACGTTAAAAGTACCGCCTTAGCACTTTAAGTGTTGAGGTACACGAGCACTTGGATTAGTTAAGTACACGCGCACTCTAAGCAGTAAATTACACGCGCACTTCAAATATTTAAGTAACACGAGCACTTGGACTATTTAATCGTAAGTACACACGCACTCTAGGAGTTTAAGTACACGCGCACTTTGAGTGTTTGGGCATACGAGTACTTTAAGTGCTTAAGTACACGCGCACTCAAACCTTAAAGTACAACTCAACACTACACTCAATCACAATTAGGACAGAGGAATGAAGAAGTCGTTAATGAATTTGATTTTTATTCACAGACCTGATAAGAAGTTGGCACGCATTTAACTGACCAGCTTTTCTGCTTCAAAAGCTCAGCTAAAATAATAGAAGAAAATGAACATTATTAACTTTGAAGAAATATGCTAAAAATGCGACTTAATATTTGAGCACTTACCAATGCGCTCAACAACAAACACCATGGTTCTACCAGATCCAATACCAATAGTTTGGCAGTTCTGAAATTATATAGAACACATTGATCAAATTCAACTGAAATGAATCACTTTCCAAACCTGAACTTTGATAACTCATAGCAATAAAACACATTCAGACATAAAAAAGCAACCAACCTGTAGATTCTCATCCACAGCCATGTTGGCAGCAAGCCGCCTGGCACTGTCTTTCCTGCTAGCAAGTTCACCATTTGTATAACTGCTATTTGTTGTAGTCATTTTGAATTGGCCAGTAGTGAAAGCCACAGATATTTGGACTTTAGACTTTGATAAAAATGGTGCTACTGTACCACCTGAAAAAGCAATCAAGTAACTTAACAAAGTAGCTAAGAAAGTCACTTCTAGGCAAAAATATAAATTATAATAGCTAAAAGTCATAATTTTTTAAAAACTTACTAATCACTTTCTTAAACATCTTATATCCTAAAGCCTGAAAAAAGAAAGCAAAACTAATTATTTGATAAAATTAAAAAATTGGAAACTTAGACTAAAAATTTAGAAAATTAGGCAAGGAAGTAGCTTTTCTGATTAGAACAAACAAGAATCTATATAAACAGTATCCTATCCTATAAAGATAAGATCAATTGGTACACCTATATAACTTGCTTATATATGCTAGAGATCATAGAAAGATAAATATAGAGGGGGCAAAAAGGCCATGACTATCCTCTTAGCTATGGCCAAAATTTGGGCCATACTTTTTTGTCTATGTCTATGTAACTATGCATCTTTTCTAATATATAAATTTTGGCCTTGGGTTGTAGTTGTAGTTGCTTAGTATTGTAGCTTGCCTATCTCTCCTACACAATTTTGCGGCAATCTTCAAGTTTCGTTCGTTTAATTAATTCCGGAATTATTTCACCCTCTATTCAAGGGTGGTGGGGGGTGGGTGGGTGTTGGAATTAAACGAACGAAACTTGAAGATAACCAATTTTGCTACCAAGGGTCACTCTCTAAGGTACATAGGCCACATGAAAGAGTCACCCAGTGTGTGCCAGGGCTCAGGAGATGTTGCAATAAGGGACCTTTTTTCCAATTGCTATAATAAAATATCATTTTGGCACTCTACATTGCTTTGCCAGTGGTGACATTGTTACATATATAGATAGACCATGCCAAATAACTTTGCCAACTTATTTTTAATGTACTGGATTAAGAATAATTTAACTTGAGTTAAAAACTAATTTTATCTTTACTACTAAGTTTTAGAAATTTCAGTACAAATAGATCTAGGGCAGGCCTAACTAGTCTTGAATGAGAATGACTAAGTCATGAGGTCATTTCAACCAGTTAGGATTGTCTATATTTAAATAACAAAATAACACAAGTTAATTTTAACATTGTAAATCGGTGTTAAAAAAGCTAGCCATGATTGTTAACATTGAGATTTGATAGGAGTTTTAGGTCGTAAAATACTTCAAATAAGAAACCTGGAAATTTATGCTTGTCACGTTTTAGAATCGCTGTTTGGTAAAACAAAAGCCGAATAGCCTGGATAGGACTGGTGAGGTAGTTTGGCGGGAAACGTTTTTGAATAAAAATTTTGAAAAAAAATGTTTTTTCAGAAATCTATCGCATACCCACAAACAACTCATTTTTAGTATACTCAGCAACATTGAAAAGTCGCCACTGTATGTGCGTGAGCAGCTAGTTTCTCTCGGACTCTGAAATAGAGGCTCTTCATGGCAATCGATTCTAGAACCAGAATCGGTTCGGATTTCCAAGAAAAAAAGCAGTATAACTTTTTAACTTTGTTGAATGTTTGACTGCCTTAACAGCCTCACTTACTCCCGTAAATCTAGCCGCATGCCATCCTCATAAAAAATTTAAATGCTTGCGACAGCTATAAATCTGGATATTTTGCAAAGATTTAGACACTTTATTTATGCAACAGAAGGTTCAAAGCATTCCATGTACTTGGCTTGTCTGTGGGGAGGCGTTAAAAATTAGTTACGTGCGGATAGCGTGCGGATGGCTTGTTTTTTGGGCTTAGGAATTTTAAGCTTTGGGCAATTCTTGCGACAGTTGCTGATTCTTATAGTCCATCAAGTCCTGTAACCAAGGACAAATTCTCACAACTGGAAGTTCAATGGTTCGGTCAGCAGAGGACTTTAAAACTTAAAAAATGTCGAATTTTTTATTTCGCTTGCGACACTCGACTTTTTCAGAGCTGTACATTGCGACAGCTGGCTTTTTCAATTGCCAGATGTCCAAAGAGTATAATTGAGAAACTGGCACATTTGCGACAGCTTCTTTTGCAAGGATATAAAGTTTTTTGTTTGAACCATAGAAGTCTCCCGGTGTTACAATTTTTTGTTTTTATTTATAACAACATAGCTATAATTTAATAAAGAAACAGAAAGTACTTTAATGTTTTTATCTTTAGCTCAGTTAAAAATTT
Organism: Macrostomum lignano; assembly: GCA_002269645.1. NCBI lineage: Eukaryota > Metazoa > Platyhelminthes > Macrostomidae > Macrostomum > Macrostomum lignano. The sequence goes on along the minus strand of NIVC01002170.1, from coordinate 6,520 downwards.
GTTTTATAAAACTAATAAATCAAGTAGTTATATATTATTGCTCTTATTAAAGGATAATTGAAGAAGTGCTAAAATTTAACTTGCAATTGAATGATAACGTAACTTTAGAATTACTGCACGTGCTTTCATTTGAGCTATGGGCTGTGACATTAACAGTAGGCTAATTGGCCACTTAGTTATTGACTGTACAATATCGAGTAACAAACATTGCTTGATACGTGTTTCTAGGTCTAGCTAGCAGTATTATGATTCATATTTTGTGTTACACTCAATCCACTTTGTAACACATTAACACACGACACAATTAAGATAATAATCTTTAGTCTAGTCTAGTCTAGTCTAGTATAAGCCTCTTTAGTCTAGTGTACACTTTAAAGAGAATATTCAGATTGACTTTTGGATTTTTGAAAGTTAAAAGTGATTCACTTTGTAGCTACTCATTTAGTATCGTGGCATGGTACCAAAGACTCCAAAATTTTATAGAGTGCTAAAATATTCTGCCTTAGTAATATGCTAGCAATATTTTCCTAATCAGCTGCAGACAAGTCACAAAAGATGGCATACAAAGATATTATATAATTGTTTGTTTTTTCTAAATTCATATTGGTTGAATACACTTAGCTCGTAGCTATTCAAAGTAAATAAAATTATCTAGATTGTGTGCTGTGCTCTCTATTATTTTTTCGAATTATTCCAGTCCTACATAGATCTAATTTCGTTTTGATGACTTACCAAAAAAGTTTATACTTTTTAAAAACAGATTTATTATTCTCATTATAATTTAGAAATATAGAACTATAATAATTGGCAATTGCAGTATTCAGCTCAGTCTGTTATATACAATTTCTCATTAATTGTATATTTATGCGAAACATGGAAACATTTGAAATAATTTAATATTATTTGAAAATTAAAAAAATTCAATGAGCCCTCGATAAAACACAACTAACAAAGGGATATTTTTTCCAATTATCCTTGTTGAAATTCTCCAACTGTGTTTGTGTGCTTATCAAGCTTGTGTCGATCTGGAAACAGTTTGCATGCCAAAGCGCAGTAGCACACTCGACTGTGTTTGTGTGCTTATCAAGCTTGTGTCGATCTGGAAACAGTTTGCATGCCAAAGCGCAGTAGCACACTCGACTGTGTTTGTGTGCTTATCAAGCTTGTGTCGATCTGGAAACAGTTTGCATGCCAAAGCGCAGTAGCACACTCGACTGTGTTTGTGTGCTTATCAAGCTTGTGTCGATCTGGAAACAGTTTGCATGCCAAAGCGCAGTAGCACACTCGACTGTGTTTGTGTGCTTATCAAGCTTGTGTCGATCTGGAAACAGTTTGCATGCCAAAGCGCAGTAGCACACTCGACTGTGTTTGTGTGCTTATCAAGCTTGTGTCGATCTGGAAACAGTTTGCATGCCAAAGCGCAGTAGCACACTCGACTGTGTTTGTGTGCTTATCAAGCTTGTGTCGATCTGGAAACAGTTTGCATGCCAAAGCGCAGTAGCACACTCGACTGTGTTTGTGTGCTTATCAAGCTTGTGTCGATCTGGAAACAGTTTGCATGCCAAAGCGCAGTAGCACACTCGACTGTGTTTGTGTGCTTATCAAGCTTGTGTCGATCTGGAAACAGTTTGCATGCCAAAGCGCAGTAGCACACTCGACTGTGTTTGTGTGCTTATCAAGCTTGTGTCGATCTGGAAACAGTTTGCATGCCAAAGCGCAGTAGCACACTCGACTGTGTTTGTGTGCTTATCAAGCTTGTGTCGATCTGGAAACAGTTTGCATGCCAAAGCGCAGTAGCACACTCGACTGTGTTTGTGTGCTTATCAAGCTTGTGTCGATCTGGAAACAGTTTGCATGCCAAAGCGCAGTAGCACACTCGACTGTGTTTGTGTGCTTATCAAGCTTGTGTCGATCTGGAAACAGTTTGCATGCCAAAGCGCAGTAGCACACTCGACTGTGTTTGTGTGCTTATCAAGCTTGTGTCGATTTGGAAACAGTTTGCATGCCAAAGCGCAGTAGCACACTCGACTGTGTTTGTGTGCTTATCAAGCTTGTGTCGATCTGGAAACAGTTTGCATGCCAAAGCGCAGTAGCACACTCGACTGTGTTGTGTGCTTATCAAGCTTGTGTCGATCTGGAAACAGTTTGCATGCCAAAGCGCAGTAGCACACTCGACTGTGTTTGTGTGCTTATCAAGCTTGTGTCGATCTGGAAACAGTTTGCATACCAAAGCGCAGTAGCACACTCGACTGTGTTTGTGTGCTTATCAAGCTTGTGTCGATCTGGAAACAGTTTGCATGCCAAAGCGCAGTAGCACACTCGACTGTGTTTGTGTGCTTATCAAGCTTGTGTCGATCTGGAAACAGTTTGCATGCCAAAGCGCAGTAGCACACTCGACTGTGTTTGTGCTTATCAAGCTTGTGTCGATTTGGAAACAGTTTGCATGCCAAAGCGCAGTAGCACACTTGACTGTGTTTGTGTGCTTATCAAGCTTGTGTCGATCTGGAAACAGTTTGCATGCCAAAGCGCAGTAGCACACTCGACTGTGTTTGTGTGCTTATCAAGCTTGTGTCGATTTGGAAACAGTTTGCATGCCAAAGCGCAGTAGCACACTCGACTGTGTTTGTGTGCTTATCAAGCTTGTGTCGATCTGGAAACAGTTTGCATGCCAAAGCGCAGTAGCACACTCGACTGTGTTTGCGTGCTTATCAAGCTTGTGTCGATCTGGAAACAGTTTGCATGCCAAAGCGCAGTAGCACACTCGACTGTGTTTGTGTGCTTATCAAGCTTGTGTCGATCTGGAAACAGTTTGCATGCCAAAGCGCAGTAGCACACTCGACTGTGTTTGTGTGCTTATCAAGCTTGTGTCGATCTGGAAACAGTTTGCATGCCAAAGCGCAGTAGCACACTCGACTGTGTTTGTGTGCTTATCAAGCTTGTGTCGATCTGGAAACAGTTTGCATGCCAAAGCGCAGTAGCACACTCGACTGTGTTTGTGTGCTTATCAAGCTTGTGTCGATCTGGAAACAGTTTGCATGCCAAAGCGCAGTAGCACACTCGACTGTGTTTGTGTGCTTATCAAGCTTGTGTCGATCTGGAAACAGTTTGCATGCCAAAGCGCAGTAGCACACTCGACTGTGTTTGTGTGCTTATCAAGCTTGTGTCGATCTGGAAACAGTTTGCATGCCAAAGCGCAGTAGCACACTCGACTGTGTTTGTGTGCTTATCAAGCTTGTGTCGATCTGGAAACAGTTTGCATGCCAAAGCGCAGTAGCACACTCGACTGTGTTTGTGTGCTTATCAAGCTTGTGTCGATCTGGAAACAGTTTGCATGCCAAAGCGCAGTAGCACACTCGACTGTGTTTGCGTGCTTATCAAGCTTGTGTCGATTTGGAAACAGTTTGCATGCCAAAGCGCAGTAGCACACTCGACTGTGTTTGTGTGCTTATCAAGCTTGTGTCGATCTGGAAACAGTTTGCATGCCAAAGCGCAGTAGCACACTCGACTGTGTTTGTGTGCTTATCAAGCTTGTGTCGATTTGGAAACAGTTTGCATGCCAAAGCGCAGTAGCACACTCGACTGTGTTTGTGTGCTTATCAAGCTTGTGTCGATCTGGAAACAGTTTGCATGCCAAAGCGCAGTAGCACACTCGACTGTGTTTGCGTGCTTATCAAGCTTGTGTCGATCTGGAAACAGTTTGCATGCCAAAGCGCAGTAGCACACTCGACTGTGTTTGTGTGCTTATCAAGCTTGTGTCGATCTGGAAACAGTTTGCATGCCAAAGCGCAGTAGCACACTCGACTGTGTTTGCGTGCTTATCAAGCTTGTGTCGATTTGGAAACAGTTTGCATGCCAAAGCGCAGTAGCACACTCGACTGTGTTTGTGTGCTTATCAAGCTTGTGTCGATCTGGAAACAGTTTGCATGCCAAAGCGCAGTAGCACACTCGACTGTGTTTGTGTGCTTATCAAGCTTGTGTCGATTTGGAAACAGTTTGCATGCCAAAGCGCAGTAGCACACTCGACTGTGTTTGTGTGCTTATCAAGCTTGTGTCGATCTGGAAACAGTTTGCATGCCAAAGCGCAGTAGCACACTCGACTGTGTTTGTGTGCTTATCAAGCTTGTGTCGATCTGGAAACAGTTTGCATGCCAAAGCGCAGTAGCACACTCGACTGTGTTTGTGTGCTTATCAAGCTTGTGTCGATCTGGAAACAGTTTGCATGCCAAAGCGCAGTAGCACACTCGACTGTGTTTGTGTGCTTATCAAGCTTGTGTCGATTTGGAAACAGTTTGCATGCCAAAGCGCAGTAGCACACTCGACTGTGTTTGTGTGCTTATCAAGCTTGTGTCGATCTGGAAACAGTTTGCATGCCAAAGCGCAGTAGCACACTCGACTGTGTTTGTGTGCTTATCAAGCTTGTGTCGATTTGGAAACAGTTTGCATGCCAAAGCGCAGTAGCACACTCGACTGTGTTTGTGTGCTTATCAAGCTTGTGTCGATCTGGAAACAGTTTGCATGCCAAAGCGCAGTAGCACACTCGACTGTGTTTGCGTGCTTATCAAGCTTGTGTCGATCTGGAAACAGTTTGCATGCCAAAGCGCAGTAGCACACTCGACTGTGTTTGTGTGCTTATCAAGCTTGTGTCGATCTGGAAACAGTTTGCATGCCAAAGCGCAGTAGCACACTCGACTGTGTTTGTGTGCTTATCAAGCTTGTGTCGATCTGGAAACAGTTTGCATGCCAAAGCGCAGTAGCACACTCGACTGTGTTTGTGTGCTTATCAAGCTTGTGTCGATCTGGAAACAGTTTGCATGCCAAAGCGCAGTAGCACACTCGACTGTGTTGTGTGCTTATCAAGCTTGTGTCGATCTGGAAACAGTTTGCATGCCAAAGCGCAGTAGCACACTCGACTGTGTTTGTGTGCTTATCAAGCTTGTGTCGATCTGGAAACAGTTTGCATGCCAAAGCGCAGTAGCACACTCGACTGTGTTTGTGTGCTTATCAAGCTTGTGTCGATCTGGAAACAGTTTGCATGCCAAAGCGCAGTAGCACACTCGACTGTGTTTGTGTGCTTATCAAGCTTGTGTCGATTGGAAACAGTTTGCATGCCAAAGCGCAGTAGCACACTCGACTGTGTTTGTGTGCTTATCAAGCTTGTGTCGATCTGGAAACAGTTTGCATGCCAAAGCGCAGTAGCACACTTGACTGTGTTTGCGTGCTTATCAAGCTTGTGTCGATCTGGAAACAGTTTGCATGCCAAAGCGCAGTAGCACACTCGACTGTGTTTGTGTGCTTATCAAGCTTGTGTCGATCTGGAAACAGTTTGCATGCCAAAGCGCAGCACACTCGACTGTGTTTGTTGCTTATCAAGCTTGTGTCGATCTGGAAACAGTTTGCATGCCAAAGCGCAGTAGCACACTCGACTGTGTTTGTGTGCTTATCAAGCTTGTGTCGATCTGGAAACAGTTTGCATGCCAAAGCGCAGTAGCACACACTCGACTGTGTTTGTGCTTATCAAGCTTGTGTCGATCTGGAAACAGTTTGCATGCCAAAGCGCAGTAGCACACTCGACTGTGTTTGTGTGCTTATCAAGCTTGTGTCGATCTGGAAACAGTTTGCATGCCAAAGCGCAGTAGCACACTCGACTGTGTTTGCGTGCTTATCAAGCTTGTGTCGATTGGAAACAGTTTGCATGCCAAAGCGCAGTAGCACACTCGACTGTTTTTGTGTGCTTATCAAGCTTGTGTCGATCTGGAAACAGTTTGCATGCCAAAGCGCAGTAGCACACTCGACTGTGTTTGCGTGCTTATCAAGCTTGTGTCGATCTGGAAACAGTTTGCATGCCAAAGCGCAGTAGCACACTCGACTGTGTTTGTGTGCTTATCAAGCTTGTGTCGATCTGGAAACAGTTTGCATGCCAAAGCGCAGTAGCACACTCGACTGTGTTTTGTGCTTATCAAGCTTGTGTCGATCTGGAAACAGTTTGCATGCCAAAGCGCAGTAGCACACTCGACTGTGTTTGTGTGCTTATCAAGCTTGTGTCGATCTGGAAACAGTTTGCATGCCAAAGCGCAGTAGCACACTCGACTGTGTTTGTGTGCTTATCAAGCTTGTGTCGATTTGGAAACAGTTTGCATGCCAAAGCGCAGTAGCACACTCGACTGTGTTTGTGTGCTTATCAAGCTTGTGTCGATCTGGAAACAGTTTGCATGCCAAAGCGCAGTAGCACACTCGACTGTGTTTGTGTGCTTATCAAGCTTGTGTCGATCTGGAAACAGTTTGCATGCCAAAGCCAGTAGCACACTCGACTGTGTTTGTGTGCTTATCAAGCTTGTGTCGATCTGGAAACAGTTTGCATGCCAAAGCGCAGTAGCACACTCGACTGTGTTTGTGCGCTTATCAACTTGTGTCGATCTGGAAACAGTTTGCATGCCAAAGCGCAGTAGCACACTCGACTGTGTTTGTGTGCTTATAAGCTTGTGTCGATCTGGAAACAGTTTGCATGCCAAAGCGCAGTAGC
>NIVC01002169.1:0-26960 GCA_002269645.1 Macrostomum lignano | reverse complement strand
CAGCGTGAAGAAATCGACTTTGTATGCCAACTCCGTGGCCGTGGGCGAATGTTCAATCAGTACACAGGCTTGCCTGTGCCTGGAATTGGATTCAGCAAGGCTCACAACGGCCTGTTGGATGCTTTAGTAAACGATCTTTCTGCTGAAGCGAGAAGCAACAATAACTCCGGGAGCTAACAAGTGATGAAGTGAGCGCCATTTTGGATGTGGAGAATGACAGGGATCTCGCCAGGGAAGAAGCGTCAACTGTCCGATGCTCTGACAATGGATTCTTCACCGCTGGTCCAATCGTTAAACGAGTCACGAGCGACGTCCCACTTCAATCGCCTGGTTTTAGCGTTGAGCGTGGCCACCTAAATATCTGCTTGTTGACTGCGAACAAAGGGACTTTAATGGAGTTCGGCCGACTGCAGTGCTAGAGAATAATGGATCCGTGTTCTATTTTTCCTATAAGTGAGTACCTCTGAACGCCACTTGGCATTGCACTACCCTATGTACTGTAAAGACGGTGTGGGTTGCACCACAAGACTATTAGATCGTTACTGTTGTCCTCTTTGTAATGTTGCACTTTTAACGTTTTAAATAATTGTTTCAGCTTCGTCTATGGCCCAGCCCGATATCGGCAGAGAATGGGCCGTTTCTTAAGCAGTGTTTGTTTGATTGAAGCGTGCAAGAATGATATATTTCCGGAATATACATGTATAATCAATGCGGAAATACGAGTATCAATGTCGGCTGTGGTGACTCCTGCCAGGCTGAAACTCTTTGCTGCCGGCAATGGCACATCCGGCGGCAGCATCAGACTGTCTGGCAGACTCGGAATGTCGATCAGAGACGCCAATTAAAAGTAAAAGGGCAAAACACCAAATTAAGCACTCGTAGCGACTAGCGGATTTAGGGGGGGGCGCACAGTCGCGCCCCCGTTAAGTTTGATTTTTTTATATTTTTATATGGAAAACACACACACACACACACACACACACACACATATATATATATATAATATACAATCGGGTAGCTTTATATTGTACAATATATATGTGTACCTTTAGAAGTCTGTGCCCCCCGTTCAAAATTTTCTGGATCCGCACCTGAAAGCACTTAGGCTTAGGCACATTAGATAAAACTGTAGAGGAATGAGATTGAGAACAACATGAACTATTATATTTCCACATACCCATTGAGGGTGGCCTATAAATACAGAGTTGACGAATTCGGTGGCACCTTTGAGAAGTGCAGGCCGGTGAAGTCTCTCAATCTTTGCGAGTGACGCAACTTTATAGCTACGCCGCGTCAGACTTGAGTTGAGGAATGAAGTGGGGGGAGCGGTGTGCGAGGGTTCAACGAATGAAAGCTACCCGATCAGTTTTCTCGTATCTTCTATGAGGCTCTTCATATTGCTTGTTCTGGTTCTAGAACCAGAACCAATTTGTAAAGTATAACTTTTTGTCTCCTAAACTAGAGAGATATTAGTGCTTTAAAATTTTGATTATTGGATGGCAATAGCCAAGAAGAAAGTGAAAAATTGTGCAAAGTGAGGACTCCCGTAAATCTAGCCGCATGCCATCCTCATAAAAAATTTAAATGTTTGCGACAGCTATAAATCTGGATATTTTGCAAAGATTTAGACACTTTATTTATGCAACAGAAGGTTCAAAGCATTCCATGTACTTGGCTTGTCTGTGGGGAGGCGTTAAAAATTAGTTACGTGCGGATAGCGTGCGGATGGCTTGTTTTTTGGGCTTAGGAATTTTAAGCTTTGGGCAATTCTTGCGACAGTTGCTGATCAGGGTAGCATTTTGCGATCAGAACTTGAGGGGCCCCTACCCGGCCCGAGAACAGCTGAAACTGTTTGGTCCAGAATGTGCCGTTTGCTTGGTTTTGAGGACACTTTTTCTAACAGACGTTGGCTATACGACCAGTTTCGAAGAAACGCATTTCAGTTGCACACTGTCGGCCCTGACAATCAGGAGTGTGAAGCGGATGAAGATGAAGATCCTGAAGAGTAAGCTCTTACTATTTTGTACTGTTTTATGTGTGCATTTTCTTTCATAGCAATTACTCGAATGTTGAGTTTTAGGGCGACGCCTTGTACATCCAATTGTAGAGAAAATGTGCCTATTTTCACCGTAAAAGTGCAATCAGATTTGCTGGGCGACAATGGTCAGTTGTGCCCTAACTGGCAGGATAAAGTCCTGCCTAACTTTTCCTCGATGTTGTCTTGTTGTTTATGCATGCAGCGAAGTAGAATTACAATAAGTACTGGCGAGGTTTCTGCAGATTTATACTGCCGTGTTGTAACATGCAAGACTTCGTTCAAACTAAAGTCAAAAGAGAATCGGCTTGTTTGGATTCTGAAACCACTTCAACCAATTGTACCGCATGTTATAGAACCACGCCCTCTCAGAGGTGAACGGCGAAAAGACTTGGCTAAAAGAGTAGATGATAGTAATGCCTATCTAGTTTCAGCAAGACTAGCTGCCGGGGGACTAACTCCTGAAGTTCCGTCTTCGAGCGTTCTGAGGACCGCAGCATCTCAAGAACGACTTAGAGAAAAGCTGTTTTGCGATCCTATTTTGGACATAATCGTACAAGGAGAACAGTTAGATCCCCCCTTTGTGAGACATATTAATGTTGAGCCAGGACTTGGCCATGTGCGCTTTGCCGTTCTGTATTTCGACCAGGCAATCACTCTGCTCAAAATACTACACCGCCGCAGTTTGCCGATTGAAATTGGTCTGGACTCTACAGGAGCTCCTCTTGTGGATGGTCATGGAGCTTATCTCCACATACTAGCTCTGCGACACCCTGTTAATGGAGAAGCGCCAGTACCGATTCTTCTTGTAGTCACATCCTCGCAGACGAAATCAACGCTGAAATTTGCTGTCGACACGTTCCTAACTTCGGTAAGGAAATCTGTCACAGGCCTCGTAGTTCGGCAGGCAGTCACAGACTTCAACATTCCAAGTCTGTCTGCTCTTATCTACGGTCTTCATGGAATGGACATTCTCCCATTTCTGAGACTATGCTGTTCCATTCTTCGTCGTTCATTTTCAGTACGGGAGCTGCGTAAATTTCCACTCGTCGGACTTGGTAGAAGCCATATCGTTCACGAGTTTTGCAGCTGGTCCGTTGTTAAGGCTTGTCGCGACAATCGAATTTCGCTCTTTTGGAAAGACGCATTTCGTTCTCTAGTGCATTCAACCAGTCTCAGCGAGACTAAGAACATTGTTACAGCCTTTTTTGCTGTTCTTCTTGCACCGACATTGGAGGAAATGAGTGCTCTAATAGAAGAACTACGGATTGAAGGTGAAGCAGTATCTCCAAAAGTGTATTTGGATGCTACCATCGCCGGCGAGCTGAATGAAAGCGGAGAATTTATTCCTCGAGAGGAATGGCTGTACGCAAAGCCAGACGAAACAATCAAAAGGTCATCACCGTTTTGGCAGATGTTCCAGGAAGTGCATCAGGACCTGGAGAATAAATTTTCTGCTTCCGCAGTAGAAAACTTTCGCTCTATGCCCAATCCATTTTACTGCCCTGAATTGTCACGCAAGCTTTTCGACGTTATGTTGCCGTATTTGCCACTTTTTACGAGCATCATGTCAGAGCCGTGCAGATATGCTCGCGAGGAGAGTTTTTCCGTTGTCGATCGCTCGACACATTGCTTTCAAGAAGGAGGAACAGAGCGCTGTGTCGGAATAGTAACAAACCATCTACTCGAGGGGCATTGCTTAAGCACACACGTTTTCATCAGGAAACTGCACAGTGTTCTTCCTGGAACCTACAATCAATTTCTGCGTCCTCTCGGAGTTTTTATGCAACAGCGAGATTATCAATGTCTTGATGAATCAGAAGGCAGTTCGGAGATAAATGACAGTTCGGGGCCATCTGACGACAGTTCACGGCCGCCTGGCAGCGGCAGTTCAAGGCCGCCAGTCAGTGGCGTTTCAGGGCCGCCGGGCAGCGGCAGTTCAGGGCCGCCTGACGACAGTACAATGCCGCCTGCCGGCAGTTCAGTGCCGCCTGCCGGCAGTACAATGCCGCCTGTCGGCAGTTCAATGCCGCCTGACGACAGTTCAATGCCTCCAGCCGACAGTTCAGTGCCGCCTGACGACAGTTCAATGCCTCCAGCCGACAGTTCAGTGCCGCCTGACGACAGTTCAATGCCTCCAGCCGACAGTTCAATGCCGCCTGTTAGCGGAAGTTCACGGCCGCCTGGCAGCGGCAATTCAAGGCCGCCAGTCAGTGACGCTTCAGGGCCGCCGGGCAGCGGCAGTTCAGGGCCGCCTGACGACAGTTCACGGCCGCCTGTTAGCGCCAGTTCACGGCCGCCTGGCAGCGGCAATTCAAGGCCGCCAGTCAGTGACGTTTCAGGGCCGCCGGGCAGCAGCAGTTTAGGGCCGCCTGTTAGCGCCAGTTCACGGCCGCCTGGCAGCGGTAGTTCACGGCCGCCTGGCAGCGGCAGTTCACGGCCGCCTGACAGGTCAAGACCGCCTTACGACAGTTCAAGGCCGCCTGTACAGCGAAAACCTGAAAGTCCATTCACTCCCATGGAGGAGGAAGAGAATATAACAGATGACCGTTCTCATTTTTCTGTCGTCACTAACAAAAGGCGGAAAGTTCGTTATTCAACATGTCCCACCTTAAATGCACGAGCTTCGGTATGTGCTCCATCTCTACGGGTATCAAGTAACTTTTCTCTAATGAAAAATTATTCAACTTCTCGAAAGGTTCCATTTAATGATGAAGTACTTACAGTTCATGTGTACAACGCATGCACTGTGGATCACTTATTGACGGCCCTCACATTCGCAATGAGAGATGATCAGCATTTTCGCCAAGCAGTTCAGCAACTTCCGGATAATTTTTCTCCGTTGGTGGACTTTTTGCATGCAGCTGTACAATAATTTACTCAAGAAAGCGCCCATTTCGCTCGAGCTAGGCTGCTATTGCGATGTCTAGAACTACATCGACATGGGGCCATCACAAGGCGTAGATCCAGTACTTCCAAAGAGATTGATATCAATCTGTACCAAGGAGCACTGGATGTCTGTACTTGGGTGCTTGGAGACATCGTCGCAATCGCTCAACGCTTTGTTTGCCCTTACTGCTCGTCTAACGAGGAGAGGCGTTTTTATCAACTCGTTCTTCCCGTGCCGGAACGTCTATCGTCATTTAGTAGCCATGTGACTTTTATGTCTCCAGAGGACTTTCTCCTGCAATTTTTTACCTCGGGTGACAGATGTGTCGAATGCAGTACTTGCGATTATGCGTCGCTTTACGTACACCACCCTCGGTTTGTCAATTTCCCGCCACCGGTTTTGGTGATCGGCATCCCCGATGCAGCTAACGGACGGGAGATTCTTCCACCACACGACGTCGTGCATCCATTTCCAGAGGAGCGAAATATTCAGTAAGGAATTTTTGGCTCTTGAAAGTGTGATGACTTTGGACTGTTGAAGTTTTTATCCAGTATTAGTAGTACTGTGTAGTGTAAGTGTTCATCGTGCGCACCACCAAACTCTGATGTACTCCTATGAACATTTGAAGGGGCTTACTATTGAAACATATCTTGAAGTACATGCATGTACTTCTTTCAACATGTTTTGTGTGCCCTACACTCATTGTACCTGCCAATTTTTTTCAGCTACAATCTCTGCTGTACGACAGCCGTGACAGGACATTTCTTCGGGCGTCTCAATCGAGGCGATTCTAGTTACATTTATGATGATGCTGCATCAAGCGAACTAGGACAGCTTCACTTTTCTAAGGAAAATCGCCAAAGGAGCCGGGGAAGACCAAGTCTTTTGATTTACACTCTTGGATTTTGCGGGTGCGGAGCTACGAGAACAAATAACAATTAGACGATCGGTTTCGTTGAAAAACATTGTGCATGTATGATCACTTACGAAAAAACTCAATGGCAGATCCTCGTCAAAAAACTCCGTTAGTTCATACATATTTTTACTGTGAGAGAAGAGGAGAAGTGAGAAGAGAGGGGAGAAGGAGAGAGAGGAGAAAACAGATGAGATGGGAGAGATGAAAGAGGAAAAAAGGAGATATGAGAGAGTAGAGACGAGAGAGAAGAGAGGTGGTGAGGGAAGATCGACGAGAGAACAGGGGAGAGAGAAGATATAAAAGAAGAGATGAGATGAGAGAGAGAGAAAATAGGAAACAGAAGAGAAGATAAAAGTTTTAAAGGATCCGAGGGACGTAGAGAGAGGCAGAGACAGAGGTCAGAGTTTGCCAATACATGTTTTCGAAAGTTACTCCTATGAGTTCCTTGTAAATAATTTTTCAATTCGTACGTCTGACGAAGCACGGAACTATGATTTTTAAGTGAAAGTTTGTTTAAAGAATCACGGAAAATAAAGTTAAAGAAATACAAAGACTAACAACAGTAGGTAGGTGCTTATAATCTTACTATTATCGTTATTTTTTGAAGGAATTGTTATTGGACTTGTATCTCTTTTCCTTTCCATAGACGCACATTTTTTGTATTGACTACAGACCAAGATGTGCAGAATATCATGTATATTATTATAAATTGCTAATTAAAAATGAAAAGCGGGGTAAAAAACTTAAGAAGAATATTTAATTTTAGGAAGAATGAAAATTTAATTTGATAGTCGATTACTCAAGCATTAATAACCATAGTTTTTCATAGCACTATCAAACAAACGCTGAGGCTTTCACAAATCCCAAATCAAAACTTCAAAGGTTTGTTTTTGTTATGGCTGCAATTGTTTTTAATTCCAGAAAAAACTGATGAATCGTAGCTTTTTTGTAACACTTCTCATCGCATCGTATCGTCGCACTGGAATGGTTTTGTGATGGCGTGATTTTAGTAAATCTTATACAAACACATGTTCTAGCAATGATGTACATCAAAATCTCGTAAATAAAGTTTTCATACGAGCCGTATCACTCGTAGCAATCAGGACTTGGTAAATGAAGAATGATCAAATTGGGTTTGTCATTTGTGATGTTTTGCCGACTGTCGTCGACAAACTGTATTTACTTAGCTGGAACATCGATGATGGAATAGACTGGATTTGTAATCGAACTCAGTTCTTTTCTCGCTTTTAGCCGCTTTGCCTCCGCTCCTCCGTGCTTTTTCATGGACTGAGGCAATGCGTCCATACATCATCACGTGACTTTGCACTAGAGAAATGGACTCAGATTTAGCTTTCCAATGATTCCAAAATCAAGGATAGAAAATCGAAGACCAGCCGCTCTCAGACAATGAAAAGGCACTGTGGGGAGTGGAAACAAAGCGACGAAGAACCAAAAGTAACTGGGTCCGATTGGCAATCCATTATATTTCTTCATCCATGAGAGGGAAACAGTTTTTCGTAACCTATTGTACTACATAGTTAACAGCTAATCGGTTAACATTAAAAGAAAAACTGCAGTTTACAATACCTGAAAATTAAAGCATATTTGCAACTCACCGGAGATTAAATTGATCAATCTTGTCGTATCCTTTTACTTGACCGGGTTGTGCTGCCTTTGCTGACTATATTCATACATTTACGAGTACGCTTCGTGCTGGAACTAGCCTTTGAATTCTTTGCTTGCTCCATGCTTTGCTTTCCTGCAACTCTACGCTTCGCCCCCGCCTCCTCCTTGCGCTTCGCTTCCTCCTCCTTGCGCTTTGCTTCCTCCTCCTTGCGCTTTGCTTCCTCCTCCTCCTCCTTGCGCCTCTTTTCCTTATCCTGCACGTCGCTATTTGCAGCACTGGCATACAAGGAACCATTTTCCTCGTAGCATTGATCAACAACTTTCGGAGTAATGCCCTTAAGACATGCTTCAAAATCATGCAAGGCTTGTCGAGCACAAATGATTCCAAACGTTACGCTGCGCACCATTTCAGGTGAAGCCATAGAAGCCGCAAGCTCAAAATGCTTTAAGGCCTTTTCAATGTGCTCCTTGGCGAGATAATCCGCTGAAAAATTGCCAGGTGAAATTTTCCAATTTTGCTCTAATAACCAAACACGACCAGCCTCAACCGCCTGTAAGCGTTTTGTTTTATCTAACCTGTTCTCTCCTTCCACCAGCCGCTTTCGGAAAACGGCAACGCCGTTAAAAAGTGCCAGGGCAATTCCATCTTCAGAAAGATACTTCACGTCCATCCCTCGAACACACCGAATCGGCGCCTTTTGCAATTCAAGATTCAATACTTTTGCTGCTTCACGAACATCTGAAACATCGACCAACACGCCGACAACCAAATCGAGCTCGGGAGCATTGTCAGGCAAAGGGCCGTTGCCCTCAAAAACAACGAACGGATACTTGATAAAGGCCTGAAAAGAAAAGGCCACAATTTTTAAAGTAATAAGCTGTCTGATTTGTGATGACAATAACCAATTACATGGAATAGAATTGACAATAACCAATTGTAATACCAGTATAAAGAATGAAGTTTAGATAAAAACACACTAAAAAGAAGCCTGCTCTGAGAAGGTTCATATTAAGATTGATAAAGCACATAAGCACAGTCGAGTGTGCTACTGCGCTTTGGCATGCAAACTGTTTCCAGATCGACACAAGCTTGATAAGCACACAAACACAGTCGAGTGTGCTACTGCGCTTTGGCATGCAAACTGTTTCCAGATCGACACAAGCTTGATAAGCACACAAACACAGTCGAGTGTGCTACTGCGCTTTGGCATGCAAACTGTTTCCAGATCGACACAAGCTTGATAAGCACACAAACACAGTCGAGTGTGCTACTGCGCTTTGGCATGCAAACTGTTTCCAGATCGACACAAGCTTGATAAGCACACAAACACAGTCGAGTGTGCTACTGCGCTTTGGCATGCAAACTGTTTCCAGATCGACACAAGCTTGATAAGCACACAAACACAGTCGAGTGTGCTACTGCGCTTTGGCATGCAAACTGTTTCCAGATCGACACAAGCTTGATAAGCACACAAACACAGTCGAGTGTGCTACTGCGCTTTGGCATGCAAACTGTTTCCAGATCGACACAAGCTTGATAAGCACACAAACACAGTCGAGTGTGCTACTGCGCTTTGGCATGCAAACTGTTTCCAGATCGACACAAGCTTGATAAGCACACAAACACAGTCGAGTGTGCTACTGCGCTTTGGCATGCAAACTGTTTCCAGATCGACACAAGCTTGATAAGCACACAAACACAGTCGAGTGTGCTACTGCGCTTTGGCATGCAAACTGTTTCCAGATCGACACAAGCTTGATAAGCACACAAACACAGTCGAGTGTGCTACTGCGCTTTAGCATGCAAACTGTTTCCAGATCGACACAAGCTTGATAAGCACACAAACACAGTCGAGTGTGCTACTGCGCTTTGGCATGCAAACTGTTTCCAGATCGACACAAGCTTGATAAGCACACAAACACAGTCGAGTGTGCTACTGCGCTTTGGCATGCAAACTGTTTCCAGATCGACACAAGCTTGATAAGCACACAAACACAGTCGAGTGTGCTACTGCGCTTTGGCATGCAAACTGTTTCCAGATCGACACAAGCTTGATAAGCACACAAACACAGTCGAGTGTGCTACTGCGCTTTGGCATGCAAACTGTTTCCAGATCGACACAAGCTTGATAAGCACACAAACACAGTCGAGTGTGCTACTGCGCTTTGGCATGCAAACTGTTTCCAGATCGACACAAGCTTGATAAGCACACAAACACAGTCGAGTGTGCTACTGCGCTTTGGCATGCAAACTGTTTCCAGATCGACACAAGCTTGATAAGCACGCAAACACAGTCGAGTGTGCTACTGCGCTTTGGCATGCAAACTGTTTCCAGATCGACACAAGCTTGATAAGCACACAAACACAGTCGAGTGTGCTACTGCGCTTTGGCATGCAAACTGTTTCCAGATCGACACAAGCTTGATAAGCACACAAACACAGTCGAGTGTGCTACTGCGCTTTGGCATGCAAACTGTTTCCAGATCGACACAAGCTTGATAAGCACACAAACACAGTCGAGTGTGCTACTGCGCTTTGGCATGCAAACTGTTTCCAGATCGACACAAGCTTGATAAGCACACAAACACAGTCGAGTGTGCTACTGCGCTTTGGCATGCAAACTGTTTCCAGATCGACACAAGCTTGATAAGCACACAAACACAGTCGAGTGTGCTACTGCGCTTTGGCATGCAAACTGTTTCCAGATCGACACAAGCTTGATAAGCACACAAACACAGTCGAGTGTGCTACTGCGCTTTGGCATGCAAACTGTTTCCAGATCGACACAAGCTTGATAAGCACACAAACACAGTCGAGTGTGCTACTGCGCTTTGGCATGCAAACTGTTTCCAGATCGACACAAGCTTGATAAGCACACAAACACAGTCGAGTGTGCTACTGCGCTTTGGCATGCAAACTGTTTCCAGATCGACACAAGCTTGATAAGCACACAAACACAGTCGAGTGTGCTACTGCGCTTTGGCATGCAAACTGTTTCCAGATCGACACAAGCTTGATAAGCACACAAACACAGTCGAGTGTGCTACTGCGCTTTGGCATGCAAACTGTTTCCAGATCGACACAAGCTTGATAAGCACACAAACACAGTCGAGTGTGCTACTGCGCTTTGGCATGCAAACTGTTTCCAGATCGACACAAGCTTGATAAGCACACAAACACAGTCGAGTGTGCTACTGCGCTTTGGCATGCAAACTGTTTCCAGATCGACACAAGCTTGATAAGCACACAAACACAGTCGAGTGTGCTACTGCGCTTTGGCATGCAAACTGTTTCCAGATCGACACAAGCTTGATAAGCACACAAACACAGTCGAGTGTGCTACTGCGCTTTGGCATGCAAACTGTTTCCAGATCGACACAAGCTTGATAAGCACACAAACACAGTCGAGTGTGCTACTGCGCTTTGGCATGCAAACTGTTTCCAGATCGACACAAGCTTGATAAGCACACAAACACAGTCGAGTGTGCTACTGCGCTTTGGCATGCAAACTGTTTCCAATCGACACAAGCTTGATAAGCACACAAACACAGTCGAGTGTGCTACTGCGCTTTGGCATGCAAACTGTTTCCAGATCGACACAAGCTTGATAAGCACACAAACACAGTCGAGTGTGCTACTGCGCTTTGGCATGCAAACTGTTTCCAAATCGACACAAGCTTGATAAGCACACAAACACAGTCGAGTGTGCTACTGCGCTTTGGCATGCAAACTGTTTCCAGATCGACACAAGCTTGATAAGCACACAAACACAGTCGAGTGTGCTACTGCGCTTTGGCATGCAAACTGTTTCCAGATCGACACAAGCTTGATAAGCACACAAACACAGTCGAGTGTGCTACTGCGCTTTGGCATGCAAACTGTTTCCAGATCGACACAAGCTTGATAAGCACACAAACACAGTCGAGTGTGCTACTGCGCTTTGGCATGCAAACTGTTTCCAATCGACACAAGCTTGATAAGCACACAAACACAGTCGAGTGTGCTACTGCGCTTTGGCATGCAAACTGTTTCCAGATCGACACAAGCTTGATAAGCACACAAACACAGTCGAGTGTGCTACTGCGCTTTGGCATGCAAACTGTTTCCAATCGACACAAGCTTGATAAGCACACAAACACAGTCGAGTGTGCTACTGCGCTTTGGCATGCAAACTGTTTCCAGATCGACACAAGCTTGATAAGCACACAAACACAGTCGAGTGTGCTACTGCGCTTTGGCATGCAAACTGTTTCCAGATCGACACAAGCTTGATAAGCACACAAACACAGTCGAGTGTGCTACTGCGCTTTGGCATGCAAACTGTTTCCAGATCGACACAAGCTTGATAAGCACACAAACACAGTCGAGTGTGCTACTGCGCTTTGGCATGCAAACTGTTTCCAATCGACACAAGCTTGATAAGCACACAAACACAGTCGAGTGTGCTACTGCGCTTTGGCATGCAAACTGTTTCCAGATCGACACAAGCTTGATAAGCACACAAACACAGTCGAGTGTGCTACTGCGCTTTGGCATGCAAACTGTTTCCAATCGACACAAGCTTGATAAGCACACAAACACAGTCGAGTGTGCTACTGCGCTTTGGCATGCAAACTGTTTCCAGATCGACACAAGCTTGATAAGCACACAAACACAGTCGAGTGTGCTACTGCGCTTTGGCATGCAAACTGTTTCCAGATCGACACAAGCTTGATAAGCACACAAACACAGTCGAGTGTGCTACTGCGCTTTGGCATGCAAACTGTTTCCAGATCGACACAAGCTTGATAAGCACACAAACACAGTCGAGTGTGCTACTGCGCTTTGGCATGCAAACTGTTTCCAGATCGACACAAGCTTGATAAGCACACAAACACAGTCGAGTGTGCTACTGCGCTTTGGCATGCAAACTGTTTCCAGATCGACACAAGCTTGATAAGCACACAAACACAGTCGAGTGTGCTACTGCGCTTTGGCATGCAAACTGTTTCCAGATCGACACAAGCTTGATAAGCACACAAACACAGTCGAGTGTGCTACTGCGCTTTGGCATGCAAACTGTTTCCAGATCGACACAAGCTTGATAAGCACACAAACACAGTCGAGTGTGCTACTGCGCTTTGGCATGCAAACTGTTTCCAGATCGACACAAGCTTGATAAGCACACAAACACAGTCGAGTGTGCTACTGCGCTTTGGCATGCAAACTGTTTCCAGATCGACACAAGCTTGATAAGCACACAAACACAGTCGAGTGTGCTACTGCGCTTTGGCATGCAAACTGTTTCCAGATCGACACAAGCTTGATAAGCACACAAACACAGTCGAGTGTGCTACTGCGCTTTGGCATGCAAACTGTTTCCAGATCGACACAAGCTTGATAAGCACACAAACACAGTCGAGTGTGCTACTGCGCTTTGGCATGCAAACTGTTTCCAGATCGACACAAGCTTGATAAGCACACAAACACAGTCGAGTGTGCTACTGCGCTTTGGCATGCAAACTGTTTCCAGATCGACACAAGCTTGATAAGCACACAAACACAGTCGAGTGTGCTACTGCGCTTTGGCATGCAAACTGTTTCCAGATCGACACAAGCTTGATAAGCACACAAACACAGTCGAGTGTGCTACTGCGCTTTGGCATGCAAACTGTTTCCAGATCGACACAAGCTTGATAAGCACACAAACACAGTCGAGTGTGCTACTGCGCTTTGGCATGCAAACTGTTTCCAGATCGACACAAGCTTGATAAGCACACAAACACAGTCGAGTGTGCTACTGCGCTTTGGCATGCAAACTGTTTCCAGATCGACACAAGCTTGATAAGCACACAAACACAGTCGAGTGTGCTACTGCGCTTTGGCATGCAAACTGTTTCCAGATCGACACAAGCTTGATAAGCACACAAACACAGTCGAGTGTGCTACTGCGCTTTGGCATGCAAACTGTTTCCAGATCGACACAAGCTTGATAAGCACACAAACACAGTCGAGTGTGCTACTGCGCTTTGGCATGCAAACTGTTTCCAGATCGACACAAGCTTGATAAGCACACAAACACAGTCGAGTGTGCTACTGCGCTTTGGCATGCAAACTGTTTCCAGATCGACACAAGCTTGATAAGCACACAAACACAGTCGAGTGTGCTACTGCGCTTTGGCATGCAAACTGTTTCCAGATCGACACAAGCTTGATAAGCACACAAACACAGTCGAGTGTGCTACTGCGCTTTGGCATGCAAACTGTTTCCAGATCGACACAAGCTTGATAAGCACACAAACACAGTCGAGTGTGCTACTGCGCTTTGGCATGCAAACTGTTTCCAGATCGACACAAGCTTGATAAGCACACAAACACAGTCGAGTGTGCTACTGCGCTTTGGCATGCAAACTGTTTCCAGATCGACACAAGCTTGATAAGCACACAAACACAGTCGAGTGTGCTACTGCGCTTTGGCATGCAAACTGTTTCCAGATCGACACAAGCTTGATAAGCACACAAACACAGTCGAGTGTGCTACTGCGCTTTGGCATGCAAACTGTTTCCAGATCGACACAAGCTTGATAAGCACACAAACACAGTCGAGTGTGCTACTGCGCTTTGGCATGCAAACTGTTTCCAGATCGACACAAGCTTGATAAGCACACAAACACAGTCGAGTGTGCTACTGCGCTTTGGCATGCAAACTGTTTCCAGATCGACACAAGCTTGATAAGCACACAAACACAGTCGAGTGTGCTACTGCGCTTTGGCATGCAAACTGTTTCCAGATCGACACAAGCTTGATAAGCACACAAACACAGTCGAGTGTGCTACTGCGCTTTGGCATGCAAACTGTTTCCAGATCGACACAAGCTTGATAAGCACACAAACACAGTCGAGTGTGCTACTGCGCTTTGGCATGCAAACTGTTTCCAGATCGACACAAGCTTGATAAGCACACAAACACAGTCGAGTGTGCTACTGCGCTTTGGCATGCAAACTGTTTCCAGATCGACACAAGCTTGATAAGCACACAAACACAGTTGGAAAAAATATCCCTTTGTTAGTTGTGTTTTATCGAGGGCTCATTGAATTTTTTTAATTTTCAAATAATATTAAATTATTTCAAATGTTTCCATGTTTCGCATAAATATACAATTAATGAGAAATTGTATATAACAGACTGAGCTGAATACTGCAATTGCCAATTATTATAGTTCTATATTTCTAAATTATAATGAGAATAATAAATCTGTTTTTAAAAAGTATAAACTTTTTTGGTAAGTCATCAAAACGAAATTAGATCTATGTAGGACTGGAATAATTCGAAAAAATAATAGAGAGCACAGCACACAATCTAGATAATTTTATTTACTTTGAATAGCTACGAGCTAAGTGTATTCAACCAATATGAATTTAGAAAAAACAAACAATTATATAATATCTTTGTATGCCATCTTTTGTGACTTGTCTGCAGCTGATTAGGAAAATATTGCTAGCATATTACTAAGGCAGAATATTTTAGCACTCTATAAAATTTTGGAGTCTTTGGTACCATGCCACGATACTAAATGAGTAGCTACAAAGTGAATCACTTTTAACTTTCAAAAATCCAAAAGTCAATCTGAATATTCTCTTTAAAGTGTACACTAGACTAAAGAGGCTTATACTAGACTAGACTAGACTAGACTAAAGATTATTATCTTAATTGTGTCGTGTGTTAATGTGTTACAAAGTGGATTGAGTGTAACACAAAATATGAATCATAATACTGCTAGCTAGACCTAGAAACACGTATCAAGCAATGTTTGTTACTCGATATTGTACAGTCAATAACTAAGTGGCCAATTAGCCTACTGTTAATGTCACAGCCCATAGCTCAAATGAAAGCACGTGCAGTAATTCTAAAGTTACGTTATCATTCAATTGCAAGTTAAATTTTAGCACTTCTTCAATTATCCTTTAATAAGAGCAATAATATATAACTACTTGATTTATTAGTTTTATAAAACAAATTTTTAACTGAGCTAAAGATAAAAACATTAAAGTACTTTCTGTTTCTTTATTAAATTATAGCTATGTTGTTATAAATAAAAACAAAAAATTGTAACACCGGGAGACTTCTATGGTTCAAACAAAAAACTTTATATCCTTGCAAAAGAAGCTGTCGCAAATGTGCCAGTTTCTCAATTATACTCTTTGGACATCTGGCAATTGAAAAAGCCAGCTGTCGCAATGTACAGCTCTGAAAAAGTCGAGTGTCGCAAGCGAAATAAAAAATTCGACATTTTTTTAAGTTTTAAAGTCCTCTGCTGACCGAACCATTGAACTTCCAGTTGTGAGAATTTGTCCTTGGTTACAGGACTTGATGGACTATAAGAATCAGCAACTGTCGCAAGAATTGCCCAAAGCTTAAAATTCCTAAGCCCAAAAAACAAGCCATCCGCACGCTATCCGCACGTAACTAATTTTTAACGCCTCCCCACAGACAAGCCAAGTACATGGAATGCTTTGAACCTTCTGTTGCATAAATAAAGTGTCTAAATCTTTGCAAAATATCCAGATTTATAGCTGTCGCAAGCATTTAAATTTTTTATGAGGATGGCATGCGGCTAGATTTACGGGAGTAAGTGAGGCTGTTAAGGCAGTCAAACATTCAACAAAGTTAAAAAGTTATACTGCTTTTTTTCTTGGAAATCCGAACCGATTCTGGTTCTAGAATCGATTGCCATGAAGAGCCTCTATTTCAGAGTCCGAGAGAAACTAGCTGCTCACGCACATACAGTGGCGACTTTTCAATGTTGCTGAGTATACTAAAAATGAGTTGTTTGTGGGTATGCGATAGATTTCTGAAAAAACATTTTTTTTCAAAATTTTTATTCAAAAACGTTTCCCGCCAAACTACCTCACCAGTCCTATCCAGGCTATTCGGCTTTTGTTTTACCAAACAGCGATTCTAAAACGTGACAAGCATAAATTTCCAGGTTTCTTATTTGAAGTATTTTACGACCTAAAACTCCTATCAAATCTCAATGTTAACAATCATGGCTAGCTTTTTAACACCGATTTACAATGTTAAAATTAACTTGTGTTATTTTGTTATTTAAATATAGACAATCCTAACTGGTTGAAATGACCTCATGACTTAGTCATTCTCATTCAAGACTAGTTAGGCCTGCCCTAGATCTATTTGTACTGAAATTTCTAAAACTTAGTAGTAAAGATAAAATTAGTTTTTAACTCAAGTTAAATTATTCTTAATCCAGTACATTAAAAATAAGTTGGCAAAGTTATTTGGCATGGTCTATCTATATATGTAACAATGTCACCACTGGCAAAGCAATGTAGAGTGCCAAAATGATATTTTATTATAGCAATTGGAAAAAAGGTCCCTTATTGCAACATCTCCTGAGCCCTGGCACACACTGGGTGACTCTTTCATGTGGCCTATGTACCTTAGAGAGTGACCCCTTGGTAGCAAAATTGGTTATCTTCAAGTTTCGTTCGTTTAATTCCAACACCCACCCACCCCCCACCACCCTTGAATAGAGGGTGAAATAATTCCGGAATTAATTAAACGAACGAAACTTGAAGATTGCCGCAAAATTGTGTAGGAGAGATAGGCAAGCTACAATACTAAGCAACTACAACTACAACCCAAGGCCAAAATTTATATATTAGAAAAGATGCATAGTTACATAGACATAGACAAAAAAGTATGGCCCAAATTTTGGCCATAGCTAAGAGGATAGTCATGGCCTTTTTGCCCCCTCTATATTTATCTTTCTATGATCTCTAGCATATATAAGCAAGTTATATAGGTGTACCAATTGATCTTATCTTTATAGGATAGGATACTGTTTATATAGATTCTTGTTTGTTCTAATCAGAAAAGCTACTTCCTTGCCTAATTTTCTAAATTTTTAGTCTAAGTTTCCAATTTTTTAATTTATCAAATAATTAGTTTTGCTTTCTTTTTTCAGGCTTTAGGATATAAGATGTTTAAGAAAGTGATTAGTAAGTTTTTAAAAAATTATGACTTTTAGCTATTATAATTTATATTTTTGCCTAGAAGTGACTTTCTTAGCTACTTTGTTAAGTTACTTGATTGCTTTTTCAGGTGGTACAGTAGCACCATTTTTATCAAAGTCTAAAGTCCAAATATCTGTGGCTTTCACTACTGGCCAATTCAAAATGACTACAACAAATAGCAGTTATACAAATGGTGAACTTGCTAGCAGGAAAGACAGTGCCAGGCGGCTTGCTGCCAACATGGCTGTGGATGAGAATCTACAGGTTGGTTGCTTTTTTATGTCTGAATGTGTTTTATTGCTATGAGTTATCAAAGTTCAGGTTTGGAAAGTGATTCATTTCAGTTGAATTTGATCAATGTGTTCTATATAATTTCAGAACTGCCAAACTATTGGTATTGGATCTGGTAGAACCATGGTGTTTGTTGTTGAGCGCATTGGTAAGTGCTCAAATATTAAGTCGCATTTTTAGCATATTTCTTCAAAGTTAATAATGTTCATTTTCTTCTATTATTTTAGCTGAGCTTTTGAAGCAGAAAAGCTGGTCAGTTAAATGCGTGCCAACTTCTTATCAGGTCTGTGAATAAAAATCAAATTCATTAACGACTTCTTCATTCCTCTGTCCTAATTGTGATTGAGTGTAGTGTTGAGTTGTACTTTAAGGTTTGAGTGCGCGTGTACTTAAGCACTTAAAGTACTCGTATGCCCAAACACTCAAAGTGCGCGTGTACTTAAACTCCTAGAGTGCGTGTGTACTTACGATTAAATAGTCCAAGTGCTCGTGTTACTTAAATATTTGAAGTGCGCGTGTAATTTACTGCTTAGAGTGCGCGTGTACTTAACTAATCCAAGTGCTCGTGTACCTCAACACTTAAAGTGCTAAGGCGGTACTTTTAACGTGTAACGTGTTCGTGTACTTAATCAGAGTAAATTATAGAATGCAGGATCTGCATACTTCTAGTACTCGTACGCGCGCATTCATTGTGTCTTATCCACCCTCTTGGCCCTGCGCAGGCAAAGCAGCTAATCAGAGAGCACGGCATGCCGCTGGCTGAGCTGGAATACTGCACCGCACCTCTAGACTGGGCCGTCGATGGAGCCGACGAAGTCGACGCCAATTTGGCCTTAATTAAAGGCGGCGGCGGCTGCCTATTGCAAGAAAAAATCGTCGACACCGCCGCGAATTCGTTAGTAATTGTCTGCGATGAAGCTAAAATTAGTAGGCAATTTGGCGAACGCTGGCGCGCCGGCGTCCCAATAGAAGTTGTGCCGATGGCCTGGGCTCTGGTTAAGCGGCAAATTGAGACGCGATTTGGCGGACGAGCTGTGCTGCGAGAGTCCGCTGGCAAAATGGTTAGCGCTGACGCGGTGATTTAGGAAAGAGCAGGAGTTTTTAGCGGCGCCAATTCTGTAGCTGGCGCCCCATTTGTAGCTGGCGCCCATCTGTAGCTGGCGCCCATCTGTAGCTGGCGCCCATCTGTAGCTGGCGCCCCATCTGTAGCTGGCGTCCTCCCTGTAGCTGGCGTCCATCTGTAGCTGGCGCCCATCTGTAGCTGGCGCCCCATCTGTAGCTGGCGTCCTCCCTGTAGCTGGCGTCCATCTGTAGCTGGCGCCCATCTGTAGCTGGCGCCCATCTGTAGCTGGCGCCCATCTGTAGCTGGCGCCCCATCTGTAGCTGGCGTCCTCCCTGTAGCTGGCGTCCATCTGTAGCTGGCGCCCATCTGTAGCTGGCGCCCATCTGTAGCTGGCGCCCCATCTGTAGCTGGCGCCCCATCTGTAGCTGGCGCCCATCTGTAGCTGGCGCCCCATCTGTAGCTGGCGCCCATCTGTAGCTGGCGCCCCATCTGTAGCTGGCGCCCATCTGTAGCTGGCGCCCATCTGTAGCTGGCGCCCCATCTGTAGCTGGCGTCCTCCCTGTAGCTGGCGTCCATCTGTAGCTGGCGCCCATCTGTAGCTGGCGCCCATCTGTAGCTGGCGCCCCATCTGTAGCTGGCGCCCCATCTGTAGCTGGCGCCCATCTGTAGCTGGCGTCCATCTGTAGCTGGCGCCCATCTGTAGCTGGCGCCCATCTGTAGCTGGCGCCCCATCTGTAGCTGGCGTCCTCTCTGTAGCTATTTAAATGTATAGCTTCATTTTTTACATTTTTTACAAATTGTATTAGCTACATATTTAAATGTCGGTGTATCTTGAATTCAGGGTCCTAGCATCAACATGTATATTACAGGGTGTCAACGCTTTTTGTGCCTCTCAAAATGAGTAGAAAATAAGAAAAGTAGGAAGAATTTCGAGATTGTGCAAGGACGGGACACAGAAGTGCAAATAGCATCTTTTCAAGTTATAACTAAAGCCAAGTATTATTAAAATAATTAAAGTAATGTTGATTAAATATTGAGATAATGTAATGCACATTTTCTTTCAATAGGTTCGATTGCGCCACTAGATAATTTGGAGAACATACAGAAATACGATTATACGAAAAGATGTACAACAAAATGAAACATTTCCAAACCACTGAAAATAGTAGATGGAAACAATCGTGAAAAGTTTATATTTATTACACTTGCAGATGTCACTTATATATGTTGGTTTCCAGGCTGGCTAGCCGCCACGCTCGTTTTCTGTAAGCTGCCTCGCCTACTGCATTTGCGGTGGCCAAGGCAGCCGCTGCAGCAGTAGTCGCGGTTGTTGGGGGTGCGTCGCATGCAGGTAGGTCCTAGGCCTTGCTCAAGTAGAGGGGCGGGCGCGGGGGTGGCGTTTGCGGCTGTCACTGGTTCTGTCTCGCTGGGTGGGTGACGATTGGTGCAGGCGGTGCGACGGGATCTGCAGCCGCTGCACCAGGTGTCCCTGTCCGATTCGTTCCAGGTCAGACAGCGCGCCAGCAGTCGGGGCCGCGCGGTGTGACGGGCTGCTCGGTGAACGGCGGCTGGATAGGATGCCGGTTGGCCGGGTCTGCGCCCTGCGGATTGGAATCGTATGGCACTCCGTCACAACGGGGCGGCGATGACAAGCCCGGCAGTGGGTGGAAGTCCTCGGATGTTCTGAGTTTGGTCTCTTGAAGAAAGACGAACGCAGGGCGCGCGGTGTCTAGCCGGGAGATTAGTTACGTAATGCGGCTGCGAAGGCCGTTGCTGTTAAGTTGTGGAAACAGGAACTCTTGGTTTGCGGCATTTGTGTCCTGGGGTGTCGTTGGCTTCACCACCCCTGCCGAGGTGCAGAACACGATGAAGGTTCTCTGGCCTGGGGGGGGGGGCGGCGTATATCCGGCGCTTCCTTGGCTAAAGCTGCAATTCAATATTTAATATTGTGATAAAATGCATTATCATATTGGAGCAGGCATCTAACATAGCAAACGGTAGATATGCTACAAAAGTGAAGCTCTTTTGCACTATAATATGTAGGAAAATACAAATTATTGTAAGACACTTCTGCATGACACAAATTACATTATCCTTACCCATAGATTCAGTTATTCATATATTTTAATAGTTGAGCTTCTAGATCACTTGATTCAAACAAGTACATAATTTGGTCAAAAACTCTAAGCAAGTAGAATGTGAGGCTAGAATAAAGGTACTAAAATGTATTTATGTCTCTCATGCAGCCCAGAGCAATGCCTTCGCAGAAGGGCAATGCCAGGCCTCTGAAAAAGGAGATGCAACTCAAAAGACGAATTTGATTATTCTGAACCGTCATCTGCCTTGCACCTCTTACACTTTCACCAACAGGGTCCGGTAGTGACAGACAATGGCAATTTCCTAATAGACTGGCAGTTCGATGCTCAACAGAAATGGGAACAGGTTGATCGGGAACTGCACATGATGCCTGGTGAGCTACTACGAGTATCGAGCCTAAGTAGTAGTAACAGTTTTTCCATACCGTTTTTCCTAATTATCTAAATTTGCCAGGTCTAGTCGAGACCGGCCTGTTTATTGGCAAAGCGAGCGCCGTTTATGTTGGCAAGTTTGATGGCGGAGTTGAGAAACTGCTGCCTCCCGATGGAGACGCTGCTGGAAAATAGCCGCTTTTAGGTCTCCTACTACTACTGTTAGTAGGAGAATGAGGTTTTTAAGCTACGTAATGTATTTTACAAAAAACAATCCAGGAAATTGACTTTTTTGGCTGAATTGAAGTCATTTTTGTAAGCTTCTTAGATCATTAGACCTGTTTGTTCGTCGAAATGATTGCTGTTATTCTGCGCTAAATTTTTATTCAACTTCGACGGACTGCATAAGGCACTTGCTAGCCTTCCTAGAAAAATCGCCCTTTAAATCCCCAGTGAAGAATCGCCCTCTTAATCCCCAGTGAGGACTCGCTCTCCCAATCCCCAGTGAAGAATCGCCCTCAATCTCCAGTGAAGAATCGCCCTCAATCCCCAGTGAAGAATCGCCCTCTCAATCCCCAGTGAAGAATCGCCCTCAATCCCCAGTGAAGAATCGCCCTCAATCCCCAGTGAAGAATCGCCCTCAATCCCCAGTGAAGAATCGCTCTCCCAATCCCCAGTGAAGAATCGCCCTCAATCCCCAGTGAAGAATCGCCCTCAATCCCCAGTGAAGAATCGCCCTCAACCCCAGTGAAGAATCGCCCTCAATCCCCAGTGAAGAATAGCCCTCAATCCCCAGTGAAGAATCGCCCTCAAATCCCCAGTGAACAATCGCCCCCAAATCCCCAGTGAAGAATCGTCCTCAATCCCCAGTGAAGAATCGCCCTCAAATCCCCAGTGAACAATCGCCCCCAAATCCCCAGTGAAGAATCGTCCTCAATCCCCAGTGAAGAATCGCCCCCAAATCCCCAGTGAAGAATCGCCCCCAAATCCCCAGTGAAGAATCGCCCTCAATCCCCAGTGAAGAATCGCTCTCCCAATCCCCAGTGAAGAATCGCCCTCTCAATCCCCTGTGAAGAATCGCCCTCAATCCCCAGTGAAGAATCGCCCTCTCAATCCCCAGTGAAGAATCGCCCACTCAATCCCCAGTAAAGAATCGCCCACTCAATCCCCAGTGAAGAATCGCCCACTCAATCCCCAGTAAAGAATCGCCCTCTCAATCCCCAGTGAAGAATCGCCCACTCAATCCCCAGTGAAGAATCGCCCTCTCAATCCCCAGTGAAGAATCGCCCCCTCAATCCCCAGTGAGGAATCGCTCTCAATCCCCAGTGAAGAATCGCCCTCTCAATCCCCAGTGAAGAATCGCCCTCAATCCCCAGTGAGAATCGCCCCTCAATCCCCAGTGAGAATCGCTCTCAATCCCCAGTGAAGAATCGCCCTCTCAATCCCCAGTGAAGAATCGCCCTCTCAATCCCCAGTGAAGAATCGCCCTCTCAATCCCCAGTGAAGAATCGCCCTCTCAATCCCCAGTGAAGAATCGCCCTCTCAATCCCCAGTGAAGAATCGCCCCCTCAATCCCCAGTGAGGAATCGCTCTCAATCCCCAGTGAAGAATCGCTCTCAATCCCCAGTGAAGAATCGCCCTCAATCCCCAGTGAGGAATCGCTCTCAATCCCCAGTGAAGAATCGCCCTCAATCCCCAGTAAAGAATCGCCCTCTCAATCCCCAGTGAAGAATCGCTCTCAATCCCCAGTGAAGAATCGCCCTCAATCCCCAGTGAAGAATCGCTCTCCCAATCCCCAGTGAAGAATCGCCCTCAATCCCCAGTGAAGAATCGCCCTCAAATCCCCAGTGAAGAATCGCCCTCAATCCCCAGTGAAGAATCGTCCTCAATCCCCAGTGAAGAATCGCCCCCAAATCCCCAGTGAAGAATCGCCCCCAAATCCCCAGTGAAGAATCGCCCTCTCAATCCCCAGTGAAGAATCGCCCCCTCAATCCCCAGTGAGGAATCGCCCTCTCAATCCCCAGTGAAGAATCGCCCTCTCAATCCCCAGTGAAGAATCGCCCCCTCAATCCCCAGTGAGGAATCGCTCTCAATCCCCAGTGAAGAATCGCCCTCTCAATCCCCAGTGAAGAATCGCCCTCAATCCCCAGTGAAGAATCGCCCTCTCAATCCCCAGTGAAGAATCGCCCACTCAATCCCCAGTAAAGAATCGCCCTCTCAATCCCCAGTGAAGAATCGCCCACTCAATCCCCAGTGAAGAATCGCCCACTCAATCCCCAGTAAAGAATCGCCCTCTCAATCCCCAGTGAAGAATCGCCCTCTCAATCCCCAGTGAAGAATCGCCCACTCAATCCCCAGTGAAGAATCGCCCTCTCAATCCCCAGTGAAGAATCGCCCCCTCAATCCCCAGTGAAGAATCGCCCTCAATCCCCAGTGAAGAATCGCCCTCAATCCCCAGTGAAGAATCGCTCTCCCAATCCCCAGTGAAGAATCGCCCTCAATCCCCAGTGAAGAATCGCCCTCAATCCCCAGTGAAGAATCGCCCTCAACCGCAGTGAAGAATCGCCCTCAATCCCCAGTGAAGAATAGCCCTCAATCCCCAGTGAAGAATCGCCCTCAATCCCCAGTGAAGAATCGCTCTCCCAATCCCCAGTGAAGAATCGCCCTCTCAATCCCCAGTGAAGAATCGCCCTCTCAATCCCCAGTGAAGAATCGCCCTCTCAATCCCCAGTGAAGAATCGCCCTCTCAATCCCCAGTGAAGAATCGCCCTCTCAATCCCCAGTGAAGAATCGCCCCCTCAATCCCCAGTGAGGAATCGCTCTCAATCCCCAGTGAAGAATCGCCCTCAATCCCCAGTGAAGAATCGCCCTCAAATCCCCAGTGAAGAATCGCCCTCAATCCCCAGTGAAGAATCGTCCTCAATCCCCAGTGAAGAATCGCCCCCAAATCCCCAGTGAAGAATCGCCCCCAAATCCCCAGTGAAGAATCGCCCTCTCAATCCCCAGTGAAGAATCGCCCCCTCAATCCCCAGTGAGGAATCGCCCTCTCAATCCCCAGTGAAGAATCGCCCTCAATCCCCAGTGAGGAATCGCCCCCTCAATCCCCAGTGAGGAATCGCTCTCAATCCCCAGTGAAGAATCGCCCTCTCAATCCCCAGTGAAGAATCGCCCTCTCAATCCCCAGTGAAGAATCGCCCCCTCAATCCCCAGTGAGGAATCGCCCTCTCAATCCCCAGTGAAGAATCGCCCTCAATCCCCAGTGAGAATCGCCTCAATCCCCAGTGAGGAATCGCTCTCAATCCCCAGTGAAGAATCGCTCTCAATCCCCAGTGAAGAATCGCCCTCAATCCCCAGTGAGGAATCGCTCTCAATCCCCAGTGAAGAATCGCCCTCAATCCCCAGTAAAGAATCGCCCTCTCAATCCCCAGTGAAGAATCGCTCTCAATCCCCAGTGAAGAATCGCCCTCAAATCCCCAGTGAAGAATCGCCCTCAATCCCCAGTGAAGAATCGCCCTCAATCCCCAGTGAAGAATCGCCCTCAATCCCCAGTGAAGAATCGTCCTCAATCCCCAGTGAAGAATCGCCCCCAAATCCCCAGTGAAGAATCGCCCCAATCAAATCCCCAGTGAAGAATCGCTCTCAATCCCCAGTAAAGAATCGCCCTCTCAATCCCCAGTGAAGAATCGCCCCAAATCCCCAGTGAAGAATCGCCCTCAATCCCCAGTGAAGAATCGCTCTCCCAATCCCCAGTGAACAATCGCCCCCAAATCCCCAGTGAAGAATCGCCCTCAATCCCCAGTGAAGAAACGCTCTCCCAATCCCCAGTGAACAATCGCCCCCAAATCCCCAGTGAAGAATCGCCCTCAATCCCCAGTGAAGAAGCAAGTTATGCGGTTCTGTCAAGACTCAATAGGTAATCAATATCTATGATGTGAACGTTGGCTTGTCATGATTGATTTAAAGCACCTGTTGTATCAATATCAATTGTGTCGTTCTGTGCTCAACAATTAATCGTATAGTTGGTATTTTATTTCTGTATCCCCATGCGGACATTTCAACTTTTGGACAGGCCGCCATTTATTTTGATCAGTTTGTTTCAAGCGAGCCGCCCGTTTATAAATGTTTAAACTTCTCGTTGCGTTCCATTTTATCGTGTGCATTCTGCGAAATTCTTGTTGTGTCAAGTCCGTCAGTCTTGTTGAGCTGTCCTAAATAATGCAATTTTCATAAATTTATTGGTGCATTATTTGATCTTATTTTTGTTATACTTTTTCCCCACGCTTTCGATTTTGTGTGTAAATATCCATTAATATATAGTTTGTTCGGTCCTTGGAAATTTCTTTGTTGGTATAGGGCAGGGGTAGGCAAACTTATTCGCCTTTGCAGGTCTGATGAGAGGAAAATAGAATAGTTAAGAGAGAATCTAAGAGACGCAAACATAAGCGCTTCGAGTATTGTGATGTTTCAAAGGAACTAAGGCCTCTGCAGACCAGAGTTTGCCGACCCCTGATATTTAGGGAAAGAGCTTAAAAGCTGTAGCATTTCTAAAAAGCTAACAATATGAAGTTAGGGTCTATCTAATTACGACTATGTAATTAGTAGTGAGGTCCCAGGTATGCTGTTTTTTGTGCCTCGCGGCAGTATTCTCTCTTGTAGTGTCCGCGCCAATCTTTTAATTATTCTCTCTGCTTCTTTTAAAACGCTTTCTCTTTCATCTTTTCCTGTGACCGTTTGTGCTTGCTTTTGTCTGATTGACAATCCGCTTCTTGTGATGCACTTTTCAATAAACTGATCGATCCAGGCCATTTTGATGGACAACTGGTTTAAGACAATGTTTTGTGACCTTCGCCTTCTATAAGCTGCTTTTATTGCTGCTTCCCTCCCAGCCGCCCTCTCAGCCCCTCAGTTGCTGGGCCACCACAGCCCTCCCAGATCCTCAGCTGCTGGGCCAGCCTCCCAGATCCTCAGCTGCTGGGCGCAGCCTCCCAGACCCTCAGCTGCTGGGCCAGCCTCCCAGATCCTCAGCTGCTGGGCCAGCCTCCCAGAACCTCAGCTGCTGTGCCAGCCTCCCAGTTCCTTAGCTGCTGGGCCAGCCTCCCAGACCCTCAGCTGCTGTGCCAGCCTCCCAGTTCCTCAGCTGCTGTGCCAGCCTCCCAGTTCCTCAGCTGCTGGGCCAGCCTCCCAGATTCTCGGTCTCTGGGCCAGCCTCCCAGATTCTCAGCTGCTGGGCCAGCCTCCCAGACCCTCAGCTGCTGTGCCAGCCTCCCAGTTCCTCAGCTGCTGGCCAGCCTCCCAGATTCTCGGTCTCTGGGCCAGCCTCCCAGATTCTCAGCTGCTGGGCCAGCCTCCCAGACCCTCAGCTGCTGTGCCAGCCTCCAGTTCCTCAGCTGCTGTGCCAGCCTCCCAGTTCCTCAGCTGCTGGGCCAGCCTCCCAGATTCTCGGTCTCTGGGCCAGCCTCCCAGATTCTCAGCTGCTGGGCCAGCCTCCCAGACCCTCAGCTGCTGTGCCAGCCTCCCAGTTCCTCAGCTGCTGTGCCAGCCTCCCAGTTCCTCAGCTGCTGGGCCAGCCTCCCAGATTCTCGGTCTCTGGCCAGCCTCCCAGATTCTCGGTCAGCTGCTGGGCCAGCCTCCCAGACCCTCAGCTGCTGGGCCAGCC
>NIVC01002168.1:0-166555 GCA_002269645.1 Macrostomum lignano | reverse complement strand
TCGTCATTTGCGAATCTCTTGACGCTTGTTTGAAGAGAACAAATTTCAAAGTATGTGAAAACAATCTAAGTTGGAAATCATTGCACTCATTGTAATATATCGCAGTAACCACAGAAAATTTAGGAAACTACGTGTTCATGTACATGTCGAAATAGATTTGCCGAGAATGTTGTACATTGCCTCGTAGTCCTGTAACCCCCTCTGTAACTCCTAACGGCCGCAGACTAGATAGGGGTTCCACTAAAGGAAAATTACCCATCTAGTGGGGTGAACCCACGGTGGACCCAGACTAGAATATCCTAGTACGAGTCCCGGGGGTACACTGGTGAGGTTTTTTGGAAAGCGTCTTGATAGGCTGTCTTTGGACAAGAGGATTACGGGATTCACTATTATTCTAGAATCAGAATTCGAGAAGGGAATTTTACGGTTTTCTATTTTTAGACTGCAGAAGGGAAACCCGCCGGTTTTCTATTTTTAGACTGTAGAAGGGAAACCCGCCGGTTTTCTATTTTTAGACTGCAGGACCCCGAGGCTACCGAGTCCACAAGTCCTTAAGTCCAGTCGAGCTACGTACCATAGACCAGTGTTCTTTTCTTTTATGGAATCCCTGTCCGTTGCAAGCAATGCTCTGCCATGTAGCCACTAACCCGCCTAACCCTCTACATAAGACTATATTGATATCACTCTTGCAACTTGTGCGTGCGTGAATGTCAATTGCAGAAAAGTGTGCTCCAAACAGACCTAGCCGCCCAACCCCAACTGTGCGCACCCCAAACTCCAAACCTGATAATAAAAATCGTTAACTTTGCAACCGCCGATGTTGAACAAAGACTATCCTATCTCCTCTCAACCCCCACCTCACGCCCCGCCACCCCCACGAATTTTGACCCACGAATGTAAATTACAAAGAGGCCCCATTTAGGCCTAACCCCACCCCAAACTGTGGCCTCCCTAACCTCCACAACCCCCATTTTAACGTTTAATGTACATCCCCCCGCACCCTGCGTCCTCTAAATACTTTTGAACTCCTGGCTTCTGGTTCTCTTGCCGTAATTGCCACAAGCATGCTTTAATTTATACTTTAATGCAATTACATTACACGTAACATGTACATGTAGGGCTTCTGTAGCGCAAAGCAGCACCACAAAAGTAGGACAAGTATTTAATTTTAACCCAAGCATTTCAGCGCACCCATCCCAAGCACTGCAGTCTCGGCTTCGAACTCGATTAATTTCTTCCACAAAAAAGCACTTAAAACAATCCATTTTGTCATTCTTCCTAAATCGCTATTTTGTTTTGCCGCTAGTTTTGACAGCTTTTCTTTTAGTAGCAGCAGTCCATTATTGCTGGAATTCGAGTTAAGTGGGACAACTGCTGAGTTATTGAATTCCTGCCCTGCTTTCTTTGTTATATCAATAAACATTTTTATATTGTTTGCTTTTGCCAGAATTTTTTGCTGCCTAGCTATTGCACATCTCTTCTGCAAACGCGGAGAAGTTTCTGTCTTTTTGTTGGGCTTGCCTTTCAGTAATTAAAAGGTGAAGAATGTTGCTTGGCGTAACCTAAAATGATTACGAAGTATTAACAAGAATTTCATGCCTTTTTCTAACTGAGGCTAAAATTAAGGTAATATTGTTCTGTCTAGATTCATTTGTAGTCACTAATCACTTCTGGACAGATTAGTAGCACAACCAGTCACACTATTGGTCATTAAATTGATGACACGTTTGCTCAAACGAACGGTCACATGGTTGATCACACAGTTAAACACACAATAAATCACCTTTGATCGCGTGATCGATCGGTCATGAGACTGGCCACACATTTTATCACAAGACTGCTCATACGGTTGATCAGAGGATTGGTCACACGGTTAATCATAGGATTGGTCACCTGTTCGATCATATTATTGGTCACACAGTTAATTTTAGGATAGGTCACACGATTGATCATAGGATTGGTCACACGGTTGATTTTAGGATTGGTCACATGGTTGGTCATAGGATTGGTCACATGGTTGGTCATAGGATTGGTCACATGGTTGGTCATAGGATTGGTCACATGGTTGGTCATAGGATTGGTCACATGGTTGGTCATAAGATTGGTCACACGGTGGGTCATAGGATTGGTCACACGACTGATCATAGGATTGGTCACATGGTTGGTCATAGGATTGGTCACATGGTTGGTCATAGGATTGGTCACATGGTTGGTCATAGGATTGGTCACATGGTTGGTCATAAGATTGGTCACACGGTGGGTCATAGGATTGGTCACACGACTGATCATAGGATTGGTCACACGGTTGGTCATAGGATTGGTCACACGGTTGGTCATAAGATTGGTCACACGGTTGGTCATAGGATTGGTCACACGGTTGGTCATAGGATTGGTCACACGGTTGATCATAGGATTGGTCACAAGATGGCTCACACAGCGAAAATGAGGAACTTCGCAGCTCAGTGACGCTCCTGCATTTATAACGGATCACCGGACTCAATCTGCAATTCAGTGATCCGTTCAGCTTATAGGAAGCCAGCTCCAATTTGATGAAGGAGGCTGATCAGTTTACAATGTCGCAGGGAGAAAGTCTGAATTATATTGCCTGCACATCCGCCTTCGCTGCAGGCCTCGATTTTTTATACTTGGGAAGCGGCTTGAAAAGCGAACCAGACTTGGTCTTCAATCTTTTCCTACTTGGCGATGCAGCCAAGCCCCATTCATCACCACCGCACTGTGACTCTCTGGTCTTCGCGGCATCGGACAAGGATATAAACCCGCGCCTGCTCCCGCTAGGCTTTTTTAGCAACTCTTTCTTTGAAAGAGAACATACGGAGAATTATCCCCTACCTGCTGAGAAACCGGAACAGCCGGAAGGGCCGGGCGGGCGGGAACACGAGAAACTGCTTGGGTGACGAGGAAGGCCCATTGTGAGCTTGAGTCCTGTGTCCGTCAGCCGGCGCCATGGGATGAAGCATCAACCAACCAATCTTCTCAATACCAGCTCCAGCTTCTTTTATCCATCCACATCTTTCTTTATTCCTCTATTTTTCCTTCTCGGCACCTCTCGCCCCCATGCGGCGAGGACAAGCTTATCCCATTCTATAGTTTATTTTGCCGCGACGTGTTTTTAGGGTGGTTCAAAAAATACTACTCTATGGTGAGTCTTCGGGATTGCGAAGGAAAGGATAGGAAAGAATGTAGTCAGTTTTCCTGACTACTGGTGATACTGTGTACAAGACAGAGCAGCTCAGTGGTAAACATTAATTTGGGATTTGAGCACGAAAGGACCAACACCCAAGGCAACAGAGAGTGTACATGCCTGTCGATTAGAAACTAGAAAATCAAGGCTGCTGTACACCCTGTGTGAGCGTGGGCCTTCGTACAGTTACAGAATTTAAAAATCATTTGAGGAAGCAGGTACAAGCTCGCACCAAACCATCGATAACCCAGTCTGTATGGCGATTCTTTCTTGGGCCACCCTCTCTGCTCCCGCCTGCACCCAACACCTACCGCTCAGTTTCCCTGAACTTGTTGTCGGCTCTCAGTGGTGAATCGGGTTCTGAGACGGGGGTTGTTGGGCGGGTGGCAGGCGCTATCGCCCCTCTCTCCCGGCCAGCACGCTACACCGACACTGAGAGCCCGCCCTGCCGCCTCCTCCCGTGCCACTGGGGCTGCAGGAATCGGAAATGTTGCCCCCAACGAATGCATTGACGCCGCTGCTGGAAGCTGAAAGGCCCGATGACGGAGGCTGGGAGCCTAAGAGTGGGAGGGGGGAGGGGGGCCCTCACAAAGGGCGACCCCGGCATTGGAGCGCTGTTTGATGCCCCGGAGGGTCCCGTGACCAGCTGGGAGCCCGACTTCCACAAGTCGTAAGTCATGTCACCGGGGCGGCCGCCGCTGGCGTCTCCATTCTCTCGGCCGCCCCACCCCCCGCTCTTCCACAATACAAATGCTGGAGTCCCGCGGCCTCTGCGCTCTCCGATCCGCCTCGCTCTCTTTGGTTATTATATATCTGCTGCTTTCGGTCCCCCAGCTTCAGACAGTTGGGAAACGAAAATTCTTGTAGAATAAGTCGCGAGCTAAAGATTTGAACTTGACCCAGCAACCGGCTAGCGACCGAACCGAGGAAGCAGCAGCACTAACACTAACCGTCGGAGGTAAGCATCGGGGCTGTCCTTTTTAGCTCTGGAAATATTTTTGCTCAAAAATCATCTGCTGCTGTCAGCTCTCCATCAAGAGGGGTGGATGCGCCCCCCACCCGGATTTAGACGTATTACGCGTCTGTGCAGCTGGAGTTGAAATGCATGCCAACGGCCTACTGACCCCTCGATTAATAATGCACTCCGGTTGCCGTAGCAGCACAAACAATAATATTGGGCAAATGTGCAACCGACAGCTCAGCCGCAGCTATTGCTGCGTACGGCTGTTCAGTCCAAGGACTGGGGGTCGCCACACACACCCTCAATTACCCCAGCTAATGCTGGCTACCATTTTATAGCTGGGTGGACTGAAGCAATGCAGAGTTAAGTGCCTTGCTTAGGGGACACAAATTGTTCCGAGTGGGCCGAGAATCGAACCCCCGACCTTTCAGCCGTGAGTTCGACGCTCTAAACACTAGGCTTCAACAACCCCCTACTCTGAATCTGGATCTAAACCTACTCAAAGCACAAAGCAATTTTATTAGACTTGTCCTCCGTATGAACAATGGTCTGAAGACAGCTATTAGCTTACTTAAAGTAGTCAGTTCCGGTGGGAAAAGAGAAAATATCTGACCAAAATTAGTTTCAGCGGGTTGGGAGAAAAACTAATTTCTTATTTCCTTACAGCTCATCTCGCTAGGAAGGGATTAGGGGAGTTTTAAGTTTGATAAGACCAGGTGAGAGAGACAGAGAGAAGACAGGTCGACTTTCAGTCAGACGACATCCCATCTTTCATTCTCGCAGCTAGCTGGGAGCTCGTTATCCCATGGGGTCTGGGCGGTGGGGATTTCCCCCAGCCTCTAATGAGGCGCGGGTTTCAGAAGTGCGCGCGACCGGGCCAGCGCCGACTCTCCCGCTGCGGCATTGTCTGTCCGGGGGGCGGCTTAAGAGGCAGTCGGCGGGAGCAGAAAGGGCAAGGGGGAGGCTGGCCAAGGCGCCCCTCATCCCCGAGAAAACTCAGCATGTCCGAAGGGCAAAACCGGGATGGAAGAGATGAAGAAGCAGGAAAAGTTGATAATGGTGATGCCGCGCGGCTCTCAGCTGGATGAAGCGATGGAGTCTGGGGAGGGGAAGTGTACTGCAGTGGGAGGAACAAACAAATTCTCTCATGGTGAGCATGCCGTGCATGAGGCAGCGCCTCCAGCAAGATGGGGATCTAATATTATTCTTGCTGGTTTACTCAGCATGGAGACTTCTGCTCACCACTGGATGGGAACTCAAGAGCCGGAACTCTGCTCAGCGAGAGAGAGGAGGGCGAGAGCAGCCTTGAGGATTTGGAGACTTTTTGTCACCGGGAAGAAACTAGAAGGGGGAAAATTGTGAACGGGTTCTGATCCCCGGCAACTGCAGCTGCTACTGGTCTGCGCCCAGCATCTCAAATGTCGACCCTCCCTCGGCAGCCTACCGGAATGGGGAGAATTCTCCCACCCCTCTTTTCCTCTCTTGGCCAACCCTCAGAAACTGCCCCCCCTCCACCCACTCTGCTCCCCTGGTTCTGCCGGCCCTTATTCGCCAGCTTCCCAACCTGAAATTCCCGACCTGGGAAGGCGAGAGGCTGGCAGAGCTGCTTCAACAGAGAGGCGCCCCAGCGGACTAATCAGGGTTGGCGCCACCTGCTGGCCTCGGGTTTCAGCCACTGGCTGGATTATTAACTCGATTCGCTCCGCCGGAGACCGCGCTTTGCTCAGTTATCAACAAATCCCCGGTGGAGAATGCGAGCGGCGAAGATGAGAGAAAATTGAGGTGAAAATTGAAACTCAATGACCTTCAGTT
Organism: Macrostomum lignano; assembly: GCA_002269645.1. Classification (NCBI taxonomy): domain Eukaryota; kingdom Metazoa; phylum Platyhelminthes; family Macrostomidae; genus Macrostomum; species Macrostomum lignano. The sequence goes on along the minus strand of NIVC01002168.1, from coordinate 160,580 downwards.
GCCGTCGCAGCAGCAGCAGCAGCAGCAGCAACAGCCGGGTTGTTGATATCGCATGGCACCGCCGAACCATGGGTGAGTTGCAGAGAATACCGAGTGACTGCCGGTGTGACGCAAGCAGCCGATACAGCTTCCAAGAAGGGATTGCAGAGCACAAGGCACAAACTGGTGCATGTAGGATGTACAATACTTCAAGCAGATTCCATCTGACACAGTGGAATGCATCAATGATCATTGAATCTAATCTATTTGAACATTTGCTGTAATTAGTTGCACTTTTACTCGCCCAGTTAGCGGGTCCCTGCAAACAGAAGTGCTCCCGCCCACTGCTTCAATCCAATTTAAAATTAATTTGTACCATGTCAGGTTTCTACAGACCAATGACGATACATTATCCAGTAGACTGAAAATCATCAGCACAATGAGACCCATTCTCGTCCAGAAGCATGACCATCAGCACAATGACCCAATCTCAACCATAAGCATTACCATCAGCACAATGACCCATTCTCAACCATAAGCATGACCATCAGCACAATGACCCAATCTCAACCATAAGCATGACCATCAGCACAATGACCCAATCTCTTTCAAATGTATGACCATCAGCACGATGACCCATTCTCAACCATAAGCATTACCATCAGCACAATGACCCATTCTCAACCATAAGCATGACCATCAGCACAATGACTCATTCTCAACCATAAGCATGACCATCAGCACAATGACCCATTCTCAACCATAAGCATGACCATCAGCACAATGACCCATTCTCAACCAAAAGCATTACCATAAGCACAATGACCCATTCTCAACCAAAAGCATTACCATCAGCACAATGACCCATTCTCAACCATAAGCATGACCATCAGCACAATGACCCATTCTCAACCATAAGTATGACCATCAGCACAATGACCCATTCTCAATCAAAAGCATTACCATAAGCACAATGACCCATTCTCAACCAAAAGCATTACCATCAGCACAATGACCCAATCTCAACCATAAGCATTACCATCAGCACAATGACCCATTCTCAACCATAAGTATGACCATCAGCACAATGACCCATTCTCAACCAAAAGCATGACCATCAGCACAATGACCCATTCTCAACCAAAAGCATGACCATCAGCACAATGACCCAATCTCAACCAAAGGCATTACCATCAGCACAATGACCCATTCTCAACCATAAGCATGACCATAAGCACAATGACCCATTCTCTTCCAAAAGCATGCAAATCAGATACTTGAGTGCTCAAGCTGCTCATGCAAGCAAGCAAACTCGAACCAAACCCAGTCAGGCCTGGAAAAGCAGGGAGTTCCGCTGCGGAGCCCCAGCAACACGCATAATTCCTTGGCTACATGGACACCTAATTGGAAATTCGATATAAGCCCAGAGCAAGGGGCTGATGCAGACCAGAGGCTGGGCAACTAAGCAAGAGTTGATGTCGTCTCCCCTCACTCCGAAGCCAGGGCTAATTTTTGAGGGATCACACGCGGAGCAACAATCGCTCACTGAGCATGAATACGTGCTCCAGAGCCGCTGTCCCTGAGCAGCTTTGCCTGCCTGCCTGCCCAGAGTAATTGGATAAAACGCCGGCGGTCTGCTCTGCTCTTGTTTGCTGGAGAATTGCAAAAGAGAAAGCGGTAGGGATGCAGGAAACTGTAGAAACATAGGCAGAGCGCATCTATCCTAGCCGCTTGACGTGTAGATGGAGTTTTCTGGCTTGCATAGCACAATCAATGATTCAACAGAGTGGGATGTGCAGAGGGACGGGGTTGAACACATTGTGGTGGACGCTTTGCGTTGTCGTGTTTCTGTGGAAATTAGCATTCCCATTTCTTAACATAGGAGGGATACTTTTCGATGAAGGCTGATTAAGGATTTTAAGAATTTAAGGTAACAGGGTTGGAGGGTAGAGGGTTGGAGGGTAGAGGGTTGGAGGGTAGAGGGTTGGAGGGTAGAGGGTTGGAGGGTAGAGGGTTGGAGGGTAGAGGGTTGGAGGGTAGAGGGTTGGAGGGTAGAGGGTTGGAGGGTAGAGGGTTGGAGGGTAGAGGGTTGGAGGGTAGAGGGTTTAGAGGGTAGAGGGTTGGAGGTTAGAGGGTTAGAGGGTAGTGTTGGAGGTTAGAGTGTTGGAGGGTAGAGGGTTGGAGGTTAGAGTGTTGGAGGGTAGAGGGTTGGAGGGTAGAGGGTTGGAGGGCAGAGGGTTGGAGGGTAGAGGGTTGGTGGGTAGAGGGTTAAAGGGTAGAGGGTTGGAGGGTAGAGGGTTGGAGGGTAGAGGATTGGAGGTTAGAGTGTCAGACCGGAGAGAGGGCGGGAGCAGCGGAAGTCACATACAGAGCGATAGCAGGAAACAAGTAAAATCCGTAGGCTTTCTTGAATTGGATCACCGCAGAGCAGAGTCCTTCAGGTCTCATGACGTCATGAGGTCGGTCTCCCGCTGAGCGAGGGGCAGGCGGGCCCCCAGTCTTTGATCGCGGCCATGATGCAGTTCGTCCAAATGGTCGCGGAAAAAAAATTGAATTAAGCTCAGCGGCAGCGGAGAGGCTGGTAGTGCGGGATTGCATTAGCCAAATTGGCCCGGCCTCCCTGTCTATCCACCCCGCCTCCCCGCTGCCAAGTCTCCACTCTCGCTTTTAGCATTCGTGTTCAATTAAACGAACGGAATCCCAGCTCCCATTTATCCAGATTTCCTCCCGCCCCCGCCCCCGAAGTCTCTTGAAAGATTGCCTTGGTGTAGAAAAGGAAATGACAGGGGATCGGATTAAATCCGCCGGGCAGATTCTCGTTCAGCAAATATAGAAATGGGGATCACATTTGAAGCCTCGGCGCTCTGCAGACAGGTGTGTGTGAGAGAGAGAGAGAGAAAGCAATATGCCTGATTAGTCGATTCGAGTTTCACCTGTCTCTACACCCCTCTGTAATGAAATTTCTCTACCAAAAAATTTCCACCCAAACCCAACTGCTCTACTGCGAGTAGGGCATGCCGAGTTTCGCTCTCAAAAAACCGGCGCAACCTCAGAAAATAGCATGAGTTTCTGAGAGCCAATCAGCATTGAGCTGGAGAAAATTTTAACGGGCTGCCAATTGCATAAAAGACGGGAAACTTGTCAAATAGGCCGGGAATTCAAACCACCTGAGCGTTTGTTGACGATTGCTAGAACAGTTTGAGCAGTCGGGCAGACAATCAAGCCAAGATTCTCGCGGCCCCGCGCGGGCCTGTGAGATGTCCACTTGCCCATCATGTCGCGCTTCCAGCGCCGTTCAACCCGCTCTCTGCTTTACAGCAAGGCAGCTACCATCCCAGCAACAGTCGGGCAGCAGCAGCACTACAGCCAACTGTCCGGATTCCTGCGGCCCAGCCTGCCACAGAGCGGCATGTCAACCGATCGAGTCCAGGTCACCTACCAGGTCACCGCGTCCAAGAGCCGCCGATCGACTAACGAGCGCGAGACCTGGGGCAAGAAGATCGACTTTCTGCTGTCCGTCATCGGCTTCGCGGTTGACTTGGCCAACGTGTGGCGATTTCCCTACCTGTGCTACAAGAATGGAGGAGGTGAAGCAATGTTGCATCTAAAGACACTATAGCCAGCAGCTGGTAGGGAGCAATGCTGCATCTAAAGACACTATAGCCAGCAGCTGGTAGGGAGCAATGCTGCATCTAAAGACACTATAGCCAGCAGCTGGTAGGGAGCAATGCTGCATCTAAAGACACTATAGCCAGCAGCTGGTAGGGAGCAATGCTGCATCTAAAGACACTATAGCCAGCAGCTGGTAGGGAGCAATGCTGCATCTAAAGACACTATAGCCAGCAGCTGGTAGGGAGCAATGCTGCATCTAAAGACACTATAGCCAGCAGCTGGTAGGGAGCAATGCTGCATCTAAAGACACTATAGCCAGCAGCTGGTAGGAAGCAATGCTGCATCTAAAGACACTATAGCCAGCAGCTGGTAGGGAGCAATGCTGCATCTAGAGACACTATAGCCAGCAGCTGGTAGGGAGCAATGCTGCATCTAGAGATGCTAGTCAGCAGCTGGTAGGGAGCAATGCTGCATCTAAAGACACTATAGCCAGCAGCTGGTAGGGAGCAATGCTGCATCTAGAGATGCTAGTCAGCAGCTGGTAGGAAGCAATGCTGCATCTAAAGACACTATAGCCAGCAGCTGGTAGGGAGCAATGCTGCATCTAGAGATGCTAGTCAGTTAGCTGGTAGGGAGCAATGTTGCATCTAGAGATGCTAGTCAGTTAGCTGGTAGGGAGCAATGCTGCATCTAGAGCCGCTAGTCAGCAGCTGGTAGGGAGCAATGCTGCATCTAAAGACACTATAGCCAGCAGCTGGTAGGGAGCAATGCTGCATCTAGAGACACTATAGCCAGCAGCTGGTAGGGAGCAATTCTGCATCTAGAGCCGCTAGTCAGTAGCTGGTAGGGAGCAATGCTGCATCTAGAGACACTATAGTCAGCAGCTGGTAGGGAGCAATGCTGCATCTAAAGACACTATAGCCAGCAGCTGGTAGGGAGCACTGCTGCATCTAGAGACACTATAGCCAGCAGCTGGTAGGGAGCAATGCTGCATCTAGAGACACTATAGTCAGCAGCTGGTAGGAAGCAATGTTGCATCTAGAGACACTATAGCCAGCAGCTGGTAGGGAGCAATGCTGCATCTAGAGCCGCTAGTCAGCAGCTGGTAGGAAGCAATGTAGCATCTAGAGACACTATAGCCAGCAGCTGGTAGGAAGCAATGCTGCATCTAAAGACACTATAGTCAGCAGCTGGTAGGAACAACAACAACAACAAACAACAGAGTACGCTGTCAGTTCGCAAAAGCTGCGTCAGATGGCTCGCTTCGAAGCTTGGGCGCGAACAAAGGCCGCACCGCCGGCAGAGTCCGGGGCGCCGGCGTCAGCCAGCAGACAGTCGACGTAGCGCCGAGTCCTCGCCTGTCCCCGCCGGTAGGGTGCCTGCAACGTAAGTAGCAGCACCTCCTGCACCGGCTCCGGACAGTAGGCCTCGGCGCGGATGACGTGGCCTGCCAGCTGGAGTCGCCGACGGCGCAGCAGATCGCTAGGACGGGCCAGGCCGGCGCGATGATAGAGCGCCGTGTTGGTGACTCGCTCGTTGCCGATCTTGAAGGCGGCGCGCAGCAGGCCAGCGTGCGCCGCGTCGACTTGAGCCTCGAGCGAGTCTGTCAGCGTCCAGGTCTCGGCGTTGTATAACAGGACGGTCTCGATCACCGCCTGGAACAGCGCCGCCCTCTGGCGGTCCGGTAGGGCCTCGGACTGCAGGACTGACCTTATAGAACGAAAGGCAGCCCAGGCAAGTCCTCGGCGACGCCGCAGATCCTCGCGGACGTCGGGAACCAGACCGCCGAGGTAGACGAACTGCTGACATCTTGGAAGCTCACTCGCCTGTCCGTCAGCGCCTCGGCAGAAGATTGCAGCCTCGGTGTCGTCCGGCACGCATAGCACGACGGTCTTCTGCGTGTTGACCACCAGGCCGACGCTCGCCGCAACGGCAACCAGCCTATCCAGCTGTCGTTGGGCGCCCTCGACGGTCGAGGACAGCAGGGCGAGGTCATCGGCGTAGCCAAGCACGCTGAGCCGTCTTTCCGGTTGGCGTCGACCCACGCGTCGCCGCAGCAGGAAGCCGTCGTCGTTGGAAGGCAGAGCAGTCCGTAGCACCCAGTCAAGCACCAGGACGAACAGGAACGGCGCCAGCGTATCTCCCTGAAGCACTCCGGAGGATGTCTCAAAGGAGTCCGATAGGCCGTCCGGTGTTTAGACAGCAGCCGTCGTGCCGTGGTATAGCGCCATGACAGCAGAAATCAGCAGCTCTGGCACGTTGTACGCACGGAGCACCTCTGGGAGCGCGTCCCTCACGACCGAGTCGAAGGCCTTCCTGAAATCGACGAAGATTAGGATCAGGGTCAACTGGCGGATGCGCGCCTCCTCGATGACTCGCCGAAGAGCCAGGATCTGCGTCACTGTGCCGCGATGGGGCCGGAAACCGTTTTGCTCAGGCCGCAGGTACGGGTCCAGCACAGGCTGTAACCGCGATAGCAGCATGCGGTTGAACAGCTTCGCGGCGCAGGACTGTAGGCAGATGCCTCGATGCTCCTCGAGCTTGGAGGTGCCCGGCTTCTTTGGAATGGCGACGATGTGCGCCGTGGTCCATTCGTTTGACGCCACCTCACCGGAAAGCACGCGGTTCATCACTCTGGCGACCTCAGTGGCCACGCAGTGGATCCGCAGCGCCTCGGTGGGCAATGCTGCATCTAGAGATGCTAGTCAGCAGCTGGTAGGGAGCAATGCTGCATCTAGAGACACTATAGCCAGCAGCTGGTAGGGAGCAATGCTGCATCTAGAGACACTATAGCCAGCAGCTGGTAGGGAGCAATGCTGCATCTAGAGATGCTAGTCAGCAGCTGGTAGGGAGCAATGCTGCATCTAAAGACACTATAGCCAGCAGCTGGTAGGGAGCAATGCTGCATCTAGAGATGCTAGTCAGCAGCTGGTAGGAAGCAATGCTGCATCTAAAGACACTATAGCCAGCAGCTGGTAGGGAGCAATGCTGCATCTAGAGATGCTAGTCAGTTAGCTGGTAGGGAGCAATGCTGCATCTAGAGATGCTAGTCAGTTAGCTGGTAGGGAGCAATGTTGCATCTAGAGATGCTAGTCAGTTAGCTGGTAGGGAGCAATGCTGCATCTAGAGCCGCTAGTCAGCAGCTGGTAGGGAGCAATGCTGCATCTAAAGACACTATAGCCAGCAGCTGGTAGGGAGCAATGCTGCATCTAGAGATGCTAGTCAGCAGCTGGTAGGGAGCAATGCTGCATCTAAAGACACTATAGCCAGCAGCTGGTAGGGAGCAATGCTGCATCTAGAGACACTAGTCAGCAGCTGGTAGGGAGCAATGCTGCATCTAAAGACACTATAGCCAGCAGCTGGTAGGGAGCACTGCTGCATCTAGAGATGCTAGTCAGCAGCCCAGTGACAGGTAAAATGACAATCCACATTTGTAAAATGCAAACACCCAGTCAAACTGTTTTTACTCAGCTCCAATTTCTTATTTTCAAGTGAAGCAAATCGATTTTCTGTTCAAACAAAGTCAGAAGCAGTTGGAAACAGCTTACATTGCCAGGCATGAATTATTGAATGCAAGTCGGAGGAAAAGACTCACAAGCAGAACTAGCCAGAGGTCTGACATCTCGATCCTTCTCGCTCTGCCCAGCTATCCTCGCATTTCATTTCAAATCTTGGAGGATTTGAGTTGAACAGGGATTTTTGTGGGACTTTCTGATTCCTTCCTGTGACCTGGGCTGCAGCCATGCAAGGCCCAGCAGGTCTGCGGTTGGGGAGTCAGATGAAATCAGGGTTAGAGATGCCTGCGCTTGGAGAACGACTGCCGGATTTAAGAAACTGAGGTGGTCTAAAAAAATAAAAAAGATTAACGGCTGCGCTTCAGGTCGAGCGGAAGTTCGTGGGGCCAGAGCGGGGCGGGAGTCTGGAGATGAGGAGCCGGGAGGGAAGAGAGAGATAGAGTTTGGATTTTTGTGAGTTGCAGTGAAGTTCCACGCTCTTTGGCGACACTTTTTATTACTGTTGCCCCCCCCCCCTAAGAGCAGTGGAAACGTTGGAAGCTCAGCTTCCTCGCTCCCGTGTTGTTCAGTGAGTTTGTTGGCTTCCCGAGCTCCTAGCAGACCGTATGGCACCGGAACTCCTTTGTACAGGTGTGCAGCGGCTCCGAAGGCATGTACACATTCTGAGCTTTGCGCATTGCTCGAAAGGTGTACGTCAATGCTTCAAAGTTTCCGAAGCAGGTGCTGAGTGCAAAGATTAGCCCTGGGTAAATAAATATGCGCACGCTTCAGTGCACCGGTGTCAGGCCATCATCAGGCTGATTAACAGTTATAAACTGAGCCAGCACAGCCTCCTGGGACTGTTGCCTGTATCAATATTTGTGGTTCCTCAAGCAGGCGAGGGCAACTGAGGTCCCTGCTGCTGCCTCTCCAGCCTCTACCTTCCCATCATCATCTCTCCAACGCGCATCTCCCAGAATGGTAAATTATGCATCCAACGGGCATGGCGAATTCGAATTATATATAAATCCTTCCCCATGCCAACCTGCCCGACAACAAGTGTCGTCGTCTAGCAGGCCGAGTTCCCACGCTGTCTCTCCTCTCTCGGTCAGCAGACGGACTTGATGAAGCCGCTTGTCATTGTCTATAGTAGCATTTTACGGCAATAAACCGCGTACTTGAGGCTCCCCTTCAGTTTGAGCATACAATACTTTTTTGCCAGTTGCCATCGCCGTCGCACTCACCCAGACAGACAGGAGGCGGGCACTCAAGCCCCATCAACCCCTGCCGTCTTCGGCTAATTAAGCAAATAAAAGGGAGACTTTGGAGTTTGAGCTGGGAGTCAAGGCTCCACTGCGACTCCTGTGCTCATCCCATCATTCTCCGGCTCTCTTTTCGGATCACGGCGAACAACATTCATAAAGGATGAAGAAAAAGGAAACCACGCACGGCCAAAAAGGCTTTGATGAATTTTTCTACCTCATACACGGGACTGGACATGCCGGAGATGCTGTCAGAGCCTCTACGAAAAGAAAGGATATATAATCGCATCTTAGTCGATTTGGTTTTCAATCAACCACTGAGGCCAGTCTGAGCCTACGTGACTCGGAAAAATGCGCTAATGAACTCAGAAGTTCGCCTCTGCATGGACAGGGAGATGCGCTTAGAAAGAGGGAGAGATCTGATTTATTGGGTTATCGACTGAGGCCAGGCTCTGTGGAGCTTTTTTTAAACTTCTCGCTTCACAGCACAAAGCAACCAAGTGTTTGGGCTGGCCCTACTCTGTAGCTTCCAGGACCTCCGACTGGTTCAGTGAGCAATGCTGGAAATGGAGCTGGCCCTACTCTGTAGCTTCCAGGACCTCCGACTGGTTCAGTGAGCAATGCTGGAAATGGAGCTGGCCCTACTCTGTAGCTTCCAGGACCTCCCGATGGTTCAGTGAGCAATGCTGGAAATGGAGCTGGCCCTACTCTGTAGCTTCCAGGACCTCCCGATGGTTCAGTGAGCAATGCTGGAAATGGAGCTGGCCCTACTCTGTAGCTTCCAGGACCTCCCGATGGTTCAGTGAGCAATGCTGGAAATGGAGCTGGCCCTACTCTGTAGCTTCCAGGACCTCCGACTGGTTCAGTGAGCAATGCTGGAAATGGAGCTGGCCCTACTCTGTAGCTTCCAGGACCTCCGACTGGTTCAGTGAGCAATGCTGGAAATGGAGCTGGCCCTACTCTGTAGCTTCCAGGACCTCCCGATGGTTCAGTGAGCAATGCTGGAAATGGAGCTGGCCCTACTCTGTAGCTTCCAGGACCTCCGACTGGTTCAGTGAGCAATGCTGGAAATGGAGCTGGCCCTACTCTGTAGCTTCCAGGACCTCCGACTGGTTCAGTGAGCAATGCTGGAAATGGAGCTGGCCCTACTCTGTAGCTTCCAGGACCTCCGACTGGTTCAGTGAGCAATGCTGGAAATGGAGCTGGCCCTACTCTGTAGCTTCCAGGACCTCCGACTGGTTCAGTGAGCAATGCTGGAAATGGAGCTGGCCCTACTCTGTAGCTTCCAGGACCTCCTGATGGAGGTTTGAGTGATCCAAGTGATTCAATGATGTAGAGAGGTGCAACTAGCATCACTTAGCTAACTCAAACTCAAAAGCTCTGACAGCTCAAACAGAACAAGCCAGCAATCAAGCAATTCCACCTTCCTGCCCTCTCGCCCGACAGGCGCCTTCCTCATCCCCTACCTGCTCATGCTGGTCATCGGAGGCATCCCGCTGTTCTACATGGAGCTGGCGCTGGGCCAGTACGTGCGCAAAGGAGCCATCACCTGCTGGGGTCGCGTCTGCCCCCTGTTCAAAGGTAAAGAGCGACTCACTGTGTCTGCGCGTCTGCTTTCAGATCTATCATTATTAGCGGTGTTGTAATACGATTTGATCATGTCCGTGCAAAACTAATGAGTACAGAAGTGCTTTAGAGGCAGTTAAAATAGGATTGTAAATGGAGTTTCCTAATTTAGAATCGGAAAGTTTTTTCCCTGAATAGTCAACAGACTGTTGTTTAGGAAAGAGCTCAAGTCGGGAGCCCACTGAACCTGCTGTTCCCTGTACCGACGTAGCTAGTTGCTTGGCTAATACTGTGTTTACTCTGATTCTAAAGCAATACATTTGAGATCAGACACTGCTGCTGCAAATCCGGCTGTGGAGCCACTTTAATACCCCTGCGGATTCTTCGGTGCAAATATAAGCTTGCAACAGCAACTTTATTTGTCAGCCTGTCTTTTATAGTCTGAGAGCGGCTTTTATGCTCTGCAAGCTGTGCAAGGCGACGACGTAACGGACGCATGCCAGTGGCCCACGCAGAGGGGGGCAGGGGGGGGGGCGTGCCCACTTCCAATCCCCCTCAAAAATTGCGCTCCTCCAAAAGCAAAGTGAAAGAGAGGAATGACCGGTAGCTGAACTTGTGCCACCTCCTGGACGGGGGCATCCACCGGTCTAAGAGACGGGGTGCCCATCAAGAGACAGAGGCGCACACCACGAGCCAAGGGGCGCCCACAAAGAGACACAAAATGACAGGGCGCAGACAAAGAGACAGGTGCGCCCATCAAGAGACGGGGCGCCCACAAAGAGCCAGAGACGCCCACCAAGAGCTCAGGGGCGTCCACCAAGAGCTAGAGACGCCCATGAAGAGACAGGCGCCCACCAACAGACAGAGACGCCCATGAAGAGACAGACGTCCATCAAGAGCTAGAGACGCCCATGAAGATACAGGCGCCCACCAAGAGCCCAGGGGCGTCCACCAAGAGCCAGAGACGCCAACCAAGAGGCCAGGGGCGTCCACCAAGAGCCAGAGACGCCAACCAAGAGGCCAGGGGCGTCCACCAAGAGCCAGAGACGCCAACCAAGAGGCCAGGGGCGTCCACCAAGAGCCAGAGACGCCAAGTATTGGTGGCCAATCGGCTAGCAACAGGCTAGATTTTAGTCAGACGTTAGATAAAGTCAAACTTTCACCAAAAGTTGACTGCTACAGTCTTCTAATTAGGGTGTCTCAGTTAGAGGACGTGACCTGGCACTAATCAAGGGGTGCTAATTAGAACTTCCCCACTCCCAAAGTGCAAAGAAAATGCAGACGGCTCATTTGGCATTCGTTAACTCCGCCCTCCGAGCAGGCATCGGTCTCTGCGTTGTAATGATCGCCTTCTTCACCGACTTCTTCTACAACGTCATAATCGCCTGGTCGCTGTACTTTCTGTTCGCCTCATTCGCTGTTAACCTGCCGTGGACCTCCTGTAACAACACTTGGAATATGCCGACCTGCTACGATGAGCACCTGAGCGACAAAGTTGCTGTGGTAACCGCCAACCTCACCACTGCCATCCAAACAGCCGTTGATGCGAACAGCACTGGACGAACTTATCCTGCGCACGAGTTCTTCTAGTGAGTGGCTCTCATTCTCAAGCTGGCTCAGGAACTTATCCTGCGCACGAGTTCTTCTAGTGAGTGGCTCTCATTCTCAAGCTGGCTCAGGAACTTATCCTGCGCACGAGTTCTTCTAGTGAGTGGCTCTCATTCTCAAGCTGGCTCAGGAACTTATCCTGCGCACGAGTTCTTCTAGTGAGTGGCTCTCATTCTCAAGCTGGCTCAGGAACTTATCCTGCGCACGAGTTCTTCTAGTGAGTGGCTCTCATTCTCAAGCTGGCTCAGGAACTTATCCTGCGCACGAGTTCTTCTAGTGAGTGGCTCTCATTCTCAAGCTGGCTCAGTGAGAATCGGCTCCTTGATTCTCATGCTAAACGAACTCTCGTTTTTCGCACTGACGATCCTAAAGCTACATGGAAACCAAAAAGTTAGCACATTTCTGGTGCAGCACAACGCACACAGGTCTGGAGGATGCCCCCTCCATCCCGATACATTTCCCCTCACCCCAGCATCTCCCCTTCGCTACAATTTGCAGCGGCCCCGCCCCTCTGCCCTAGTAACCGAACGCCCTCTTCATCTTTCTGTGGAGGATATTGAATGACAAACAGAAATTGCGATTCCCCAGCCAGCATCACAGAACTATGAAGCCCAAAAAATGTCCACCTTCAAGCCTTGGCTCTTTGAGGCCTCCGTGGGAGGACACGGACCCCTGGGGCCTGGCTTAACAACGAGGGAATTCAATTTGTCAGGCAGTGTAGCCGCCTAACATGCCTAATCCCAATTGTGGCGTGGGATGAGAGTCAGCTAGCTTGTTCCTGCAGTCCACAGTGGTTCCCTCGGTGGCTTGTAGGCTCCCATATTAACTGGCGCACAATAATTTAGCGCTGGTTTATCGATGTGGCGCTCGTGTTAATAGGTGTCACCAAAATTCTACTGTTTAAGCCTGTTTCATGAATTGTACTTCATTACCCACGCTGTTGTGAAAATAATGAATGACTCGTTTTCAGTCTATTAAGTATCGTATCGTTTTCTATCAATATCAAGTTTTTCATCGAGTTTCTCATTGACTTTTCAATCGATTTTTTCATCGATTTTTCAATCGATTTGATCTCTTCATCGATTTTCTGACCGATTTTCATATCGATTTTCTTATCAATTTTTTGTCGATTTTCTAAGCAACTTTCTGATCGATTTTTAATCGATCTTTCGATCTTTGTATCGATTTTCTAACCAATTTTCTTATCGATTCTCTAATCGATTTTTGTGTTTAATTGGTATTGGTTGGATTACTTTGGTGTTCGAATTAGACCAATCAATGTACGCTTTAATTCTTAAAACGCTCTCATCTCCTCTTTCCTTTTTCGCGTTTCCGCAGTCACCACGTTCTTGGCAACCATCCGACGGCGGCTATGGCATCGGCAACCTCGGTACGGTGCAGTGGAAGCTGGCGATGTGCCTGGCCTTGGTGTACATCATCTGCTACTTCAGTCTGTGGAAGGGCATCAGCATGTCTGGAAAGGTAGGGCTGCTCTGGGCTGTTGATATACATTTTTTCTATTATCCAGTCTTTGTGTCTGCTCGAAGAGTTCTCTAAGTCTTTGTGTCTGCTCGAAGAGTTCTCTAAGTCTTTGTGTCTGCTCGAAGAGTTCTCTAAGTCTTTGTGTCTGCTCGAAGAGTTCTCTAAGTCTTTGTGTCTGCTCGAAGAGTTCTCTAAGTCTTTGTGTCTGCTCGAAGAGTTCTCTAAGTCTTTGTGTTTGCTCGAAGAGTTCTCTAAGTCTTTGTGTCTGCTCGAAGAGTTCTCTAAGTCTTTGTGTCTGCTCGAAGAGTTCTCTAAGTCTTTGTGTCTGCTCGAAGAGTTCTCTAAGTCTTTGTGTCTGCTCGAAGAGTTCTCTAAGTCTTTGTGTCTGCTCGAAGAGTTCTCTAAGTCTTTGTGTCTGCTCGAAGAGTTCTCTAAGTCTTTGTGTCTGCTCGAAGAGTTCTCTAAGTCTTTGTGTCTGCTCGAAGAGTTCTCTAAGTCTTTGTGTCTGCTCGAAGAGTTCTCTAAATCTTTGTGTCTGCTCGAAGAGTTCTCTAAGTCTTTGTGTCTGCTCGAAGAGTTCTCTAAGTCTTTGTGTCTGCTCAAAGAGTTCTCTAAGTCTTTGTGTCTGCTCGAAGAGTTCTCTAAATCTTTGTGTCTGCTCGAATAGTTCTCTAAGTCTTTGTGTCTGCTCGAAGAGTTCTCTAAGTCTTTGTGTCTGCTCAAAGAGCTTCCTAGGTCTTTGGGTCAACCAAAATAGTTGTTCGCGGTTTCTGTAGGAAATCCATAATATTTTATAGGTCTTTGTAACAGTTTGAAGGCTCATTCGTGCATGCTGGTAATTTTGCAGATTATTAAATTATAACTTCATTTGAAACACCCCCAACCAAGGTGGTCTGGTTCACCGCTCTCTTCCCATACGTTGTACTGCTAATTCTGCTGGTTCGCGGCGTCACTCTCGAGGGCTCAATGAAGGGCATTCACTACTACATCAAGCCCAACATGACCGAGCTGCTGACCTCGCGCCCCTGGATTGACGCGGCCACGCAGGTGTTCTTCTCGCTGGGCCCCGGCTTCGGCGTCCTGCTGGCCTTCGCCTCCTACAACAAATTCAACAACAACGTGTACAAGTGAGCACCGCCTTGAAGTGCCGCTGTTGCCTAAGCAGTGCCCCCACTTCAGCCGACTCCCCTCAGCAGGCGCACAAGCGCAAGGATACGTACGCAGTCATACGCACAGGCACACACTCACACAGGAGTGTACAGCGGCCCAAACTTTATTTATAATTAGGCATGTACACTTCACTGTGCCCTGGGGGTTGGCCCTTAAGGCCGTTAATTACACCAGCTAAGAGCCAAGCCGGAATTCCAATTTAGCCCCAAATTAATGCGACTCCACTTGGAATCGAGCCTGGGCCGCAGGCACATCATAGCGCCGCGCCAGACCACTGGGCTACGGCACCCCCTGAAAGACCCGTATTGGATAAGCGGTGCCCTCACTGAAGGACCCGTATTGGATAAGCGGTGCCCTCACTGAAGGACCCGTATTGGATAAGCGGTGCCCTCACTGAAGGACCCGTATTGGATAAGCGGTGCCCTTACTGAAGGACCCGTATTGGATAAGCGGTGCCCTCACTGAAGGACCCGTATTGGATAAGCGGTGCCCTCACTGAAGGACCCGTATTGGATAAGCGGTGCCCTCACTGAAGGACCCGTATTGGATAAGCGTTGCCCTCACTGAAGGACCCGTATTGGATAAGCGGTGCCCTCACTGAAGGACCCGTGTTGGATAAGCGGTACTATCAATATAATATAAGTATGTACTATGCACTAAATAATATAATAAATAGAGTGCCATACGTCTCATACGTAGCACTACTTAGTATTGTAATACATTTCAAAACCAGCTCCTCTCAGTTAAAATCATAATTCCCAATTTCTCAAGCATCAAGAAGGTGTTGGCAGCTCAACTACCAAGAAAGGAAGCCGTCAGCCATTGAGCTGAATAAAAATAGGCAGAGTAGACTTTTAAATACTGCGTGGATCCGGGAGACCATGATTGATATCGGAGACTGGCGGAGCAGCCTATGGATGAAGAATAATAATTTATGAATTATCTCAGCCCGGGCGAAACTGTAGCTGCCATCTCTTATCGTCGCGGCTCTTAAATTTACTCTCAGGAGCCAAGCGGGCGCGAACAGGATCTGCTTCCGCGCATTTTTATATGAACTTTTCTATCATAAATCTTTAGCATATATGAGTTAAACTATAATAATGAGCATTTTATGCGAAATGCGACTTGGGGCGACCGCACAAGCCCGAGATGTACTTTTAAACGGCCTCATTGTAGTCCTACGAGAGTAGCTACCCTTGAGTATACTGCATGGGGCTCGTTGTGATCTTCCTTCGAACCTGCTCTCCCTTACTCCCCCCTCTCTAATTCCTCGCTCCCATCACGCTCCCACTCCCCTCTCTACTTTTCTACCTTTCTTACTTCTGCCTCCGTTTATCCTATCTCCCTGTGTTCATTCTATCTCAGTCTCAGTCCATCTTTTCTCAGTCTCAGTCCATCTTATCTCAGTCTTAGTCCATCATATCCCCCTCTCCGACCATCCTATCTCCCTCTCCGACCATCCTTATCTCCCTCTCCGACCATCCTTATCTCCCTCTCCGACCATCCTTATCTCCCTCTCCGACCATCCTTATCTCCCTCTCCGACCATCCTTATCCCCCTCTCCGACCATCCTATCTCCCTCTCCGACCATCCTTATCTCCCTCTCCGACCATCCTTATCCCCCTCTCCGACCATCCTATCTCCCTCTCCGACCATCCTTATCTCCCTCTCCGACCATTCTTATCTCCCTCTCCGACCATCCTTATCTCCCTCTCCGACCATCCTTATCTCCCTCTCCGACCATTCTTATCTCCCTCTCCGACCATCCTTATCTCCCTCACCGTCCATCCTTATCTCCCTCTCCGACCATCCTTATCTCCCTCACCGTCCATCCTTATCTCCCTCTCCGACCATCCTTATCTCCCTCTCCGACCATCCTTATCTCCCTCTCCGACCATCCTTATCTCCCTCTCCGACCATCCTTATCTCCCTGTCCGACCATTCTTATCTCCGCCTCCCACTCTCCCCCACCCCGCAGAGACGCCATGATAACCAGCGCCGTGAACTGCATGACCAGCTTCCTGTCCGGCTTTGTGGTTTTCGCCATCATCGGCTACTTGGCCCACAAGCGCCAGGAGGATGTCAAGGATGTCATCTCGGACGGTTGGTTATTTTGTAGTTTCCGTTGTTGTCACGAATTCACGTAGGACTGCCTAGATTGTTAACATAATGATGAGCTCTGGTGGGATGTAAGCGCGACCTTTCAATCCCTTCACTCTGAGAATTAGCGCCATCCTTCGATCCCTTCATTCTGAGAATTAGCGCCACCCTTCAGTCCCTTCATTCTGAGAATTAGCCCTGACCTTCAGTCCCTTCATTCTGAGAATTAGCCCCAACCTTCAGTCCCTTCATAGCGGTAATTCTAAAAACAGAAAATATGCAATAACCAGCAAAGCCTCCTCATCGCAATGGCAGATCCCGGACTCGTCTTCACCGTCTATCCGGAGGCTCTGGCCACCCTGCCCGGCTCAACATTTTGGAGTCTCTGCTTCTTCCTGATGCTCATGACGCTCGGACTGGACAGCTCGGTAAATGAGTCTATGCTGCAAGTGGCATCTGCTTGGGATCCGAATCTAAATGGGATATTTTTGTATCTGAATGGGGAACTGTGTGAGATCTGAGTGGGATATGAGTAGGATCTGAGTGGGCTATGAGTAGGATCTGAGTGGGATATGAGTAGGATCTGAGTGGGATATGAGTAGGATCTGAGTGGGATATGAGTAGGATCTGAGTGGGATATCAGTGGGTTTGCGAGAGATTTGGAATCTTTTTGTAAAGGACTGTAAATTTGAGCACATCTCATGCCTGAGTGAGTCATCTTGGTCGAACTCTAAACCCATGAAAAGTGCACCCGCTTCCTCCACTCGGCCAGTTCGGCGGCTCGGAGGCCATCATCACTGGCGTCAGCGACGAATTTACGATCATCCGACGCAACCGAGAACTCTTCGTGCTGGGCCTGTTCGTCTTCTACTACTCCGTGGGCCTCGCCGAGGTCACCCAGGGCGGCATCTACATCCTGAACATGCTGGAGCGATTCTCAGTCCAGTATTCCATTCTCATCGCTGTACTGTTTGAGACTATGTGCGTCTCCTGGATCTACGGTGCGTAACTGACTCGATCACAAATCCGGGATGTCTTTTAATCTTATAATTGGCTCTATAAATAGAAAGCAAAAAGCAGACAGTGATCTCTAGAAACTCATGTGGACTGTTTTTTTTGCTTTTTTATGAGAGACATTGTCACATAACCTTCGAAAGGCATTACTGCCCATTCCAACTCCCCTACAAGCGCGAGGATGCGTACACAGTCTTACTCCTTACGTACACAACCTTACGTACAAAGTACATACGTACACAGTCTTAATCCCTTGATACCGACATTGTGACCCTAGCCCTGTGAGTCGCACAAACCCAAATTAATGTACGGCTAAGCCGTAAGAATTAAACGAGGGAGCAGTAAATGCAAGGAACTGCAAGCTGTTCAATCACTTGGATATATTTTGGTTCTTTTTATCAGGTTTATCGGTCGTACCGATTTCACTTCAGTTCAACCCTGGCACTTCTTTGTAACCCCAAACCCTATTTTATGGCCCGCCTACCCAGATTTATCGATCGCACCAATTTTGCTCCTATTCTACCCGTCACTTGATTCTCTGTAACCTCAACCCCTATTTATGGCCCATCTAACTAGGTTTATCGATCGCACCAATTTCGCTCCTATTCTACCCGTCACTTGATTCTCTGTAACCTCAACCCTTATTTTATGGCCCGCCTGCCCAGATTTATCGATCGCAACAATTTCGCTCCTATTCTACCCGTCACTTGATTCTCTGTAACCTCAACCCCTATTTATGGCCCATCTAACTAGGTTTATCGATCGCACCAATTTCGCTCCTATTCTACCCGTCACTTGATTCTCTGTAACCTCAACCCCTATTTATGGCCCATCTAACTAGGTTTATCGATCGCACAATTTCACTCCACCCTGCCACCCCTCTAAGCCTGCCTACCCTCGTGGCTAAGAGCTCCAATGTACAATGTCTGACGCGCTGACTAAATGTACATCCTTCCCAACCAGATCACGTGATCATGGGACGGTCTTTTTATACCCTATAAATTAAGCTACCTTTTCCTTACTCAGCATGAAGGCCAGCCATAGGTTTACTGAAGTGACCATATAGTAATTATAATTGCAAAATTAAGCCACAGCTTCTAAAGTAAACAGAGAATGCTTTAAAGTACTTTATGTACGAGCCATTTGTTATTTACGTAGTTTAGACAGCCAGTTCTATCCAAGACAGATTTAAACTGAATGATCGATTTCCCTAGAAGCACAGGCACATGTCAAAGCAGCTTAAGACTTCAAAAGTTACAAAAGATCTGAGAGTCTGAGAATCCCTTCGATTGACCAGCTGCTTGGTCGTACTTCCTATCAGAATTTCCTCACACAGTTTGTGTACCATCTCTCTGCCGCTGAAATTTTCTCACTGTTCTAAGAAAACCGCCGCCATCAATTCCAGGCGTCGACCGATTCCGCGAAAATATCCGCGAAATGACGGGCATCCTACCGGGGATCTATTGGAAGCTCTGTTGGAAGTTCCTGGCTCCGATCTTCATCATGGTGAGTCTGGGACAAATTGGCAGCAAAGGAGTGCTAAAATGAACAAATGAGATTTTTCCTGGGGGGGGGTCAGCCGACCCCCTTGAACCCCCCACGGATTCGCCAGTGAGTTTCAGCTCCTCCGACTTGGAAAATTTTTATTCAATATAACTAGAAAAAGGCAAACTGTTTCCCGGGGGTCATGACCCCTGTAATTTTCTCGGGGGGAGTGGGGCGGGCATGACCTCCTTGACCCCCGTCTGGATCTTCCAGTGCACGAGTGGAAGGCAGTAACATGGACAACTACACCCGCAGACCGCTGAAAATTCATCTATTCATAAATATTTATAAAGCAAGAACACTGTCTTTTTTGCTGCTTTTTGTATTCTCAACAGAGATTGTCTGTGACTAAAACACGTACTTGCTTCATTTTTAATCGGAAACTCCAGAAAGTGAGATAACTGTGAATTTAATGCTAAAAACTGGAAACTGCCCATCCAATCTGCCCATCCAAAAGGGGCAAGCAGGAAATGTGAGTCGATGTGAGGTGGCAAAATTAGCTTTTTAAAAGCAACAAACCCAGCTGTAGTGCCAGACATTGCGCTCTGTGCGCGCTGGCCGCTGGGGACGGCAAACCGCTGCACTCCGCGCCAATGCAAAGAGACTGTGTGAGCACCAGCCGTCAAAAGCAAGCCACCCGGTCTCGCCCGCTCCCGTCTGATGCTTTGTCATAAAAAGGACGCGGTCTGCTGATCACAGGACCGGCTGAGTGCACTGGGGAATAGTGTGCGGTCTCACCCTCACTCAGCTGGCCTTCAATCTCTCGTTGCCTTGCCGCCTCCTCAGTGCCCTGGGTTTCTCTCTAATTCAAGTCACTTAAAGTCAGTCATGTGCAGCCGATGCTAGTTAGCATGCAGGTGAATGTGGCTGAAATTTTATTACACGGTGTAGGGTTGGGAAAAGGTTTAATTGCTTGCAAACTGAACTGGGGTGCGTCAGGATACTAGGGTTCTCGGGGGGTCTTCTCAAAACTTGAAGCCTGAGTCATATTAAGATCTAACTACGAAATCTTAAATCGATACTTAATCATGTGACTTAAAATATTCAGGTTTTGAATGAGCACAAATACACTGTGATTTTGCTATCATTCAGACAGACAGACAGACAGACAGACAGACAGACAGACAGACAGACAGACAGACAGACAGACAGACAGACAGACAGACAGACAGACAGACAGACAGACAGACAGACAGACAGACAGACAGACAGACAGACAGACAGACAGACAGACAGACAGACAGACAGACAGACAGACAGACAGACAGACAGACAGACAGACAGACAGACAGACAGACAGACAGACAGACAGACAGACAGACAGACAGACAGAGTTTTCAATAGATGCCCGCAACAATGCTATTTCAGTTCAACATCGCATTCGGTCTGTACCAGCACGAGCCGCTGAGCATGGGTTCGTATAAATATCCGCTTTGGGCCAACGTTGTTGGTTGGATGCTGGCCGCCTCATCGGTGATGTGGATTCCAATTGTGGCCATCGTGCAGATTATCAAAACGCCGGGCACGCTGAGAGAGGTGAGCAGATTATTTTGAGAAGCTCTCCATATTTCAAATTCGTGAACACGCAAGCTGACTTTCATTCCGCACCTTTGCAAGACAGAAATTTAAATTTTTAAAGGTACCGAAGATCCGTGAGGTTGCTCATAAATTCAAATCCATCCATTTCAGCTGATGCTACTTACTTGAGGGCGTAGACAGGATTTTTCATTTGGGGGGAGAGTGTGCATGCTGAGGCTCCATTTCATATGAGGGGGCGCCACTTTATTTGAGGGAGCGCCACTTAATTTGCGGGGCGCCACTTCATTTGGGGGAGCGCCACTTCATTTGAGGGAGCGCCACTTCATTTGAGGGAGCGCCTCTTTATTTGAGGGGGCGCCACTTAATTTGCGGGGCGCCACTTCATTTGAGGGAGCGCCTCTTTATTTGAGGGGGCGCCACTTAATTTGCGGGGCGCCACTTCATTTGGGGGAGCGCCACTTCATTTGAGGGAGCGCCACTTAATTTGCGGGGCGCCACTTCATTTGGGGGAGCGCCACTTCATTTGAGGGAGCGCCACTTAATTTGCGGGGCGCCACTGTCACGCTGCTGTCAATTCTCAATTTTACTGCTATGCACTTTATTCTTCTGTAAAGATTTCTTTTTTTGCAAACAACATTTCAATGCGGCCTTACTGCACTACTTTTAGTAGTTATAGATATGCGCGTGTTCATTTGCAGCGAATCACCTTCCTGCTGACGCCGCAGCTCAGCTCGGTGCAGCAGGGCAACGGCGCGGCCGAGCGGCCCAAAGTAGCCGCGACCGAGGAGGAGGTCGCCGAGATTCTGCAGGAGCTCGACATTAAAGCGCTCAAGGAGGATGCTGTGTAACACCTGACAATTAACTGTAATTGGCGGCAGATCTGAGTAGCATCATGAGTAGCAGTCATAGCAACAAAATTGCCACTTGTTTAAATTCTGTTTTGATAAAAAAAGAAACAACCCAGACAAGAGTAAAGCTATTTGAAGAACAAAAATGGCCTAGTTCTTAGGATGATGCGGACTCGTGCCAGATGCCAACAGGATCGGATAAAATATGATACATGACGTCAGTTAAACCATAATTGTTGTCAAAAATGATTCCTGAAATTCACTCTTCGTGTAAGCATCGCAATTCCTAGCTTAGTTTTAGATGTACTTTTGACAACGTTTTCTCAGCAGATATTTGTTTAAATTTAGCTATATATTTATGCACTCCGCTCCCGTTGTATGTTATTTTTTGCCCGGATACCAATTGACACTCGAAGAACCTATATCTATATATATATGCATAATTATTAGTCTTATACAAATAGCTCCTATCATTATTGGATACATGGTTCTCGAAAACTAGCCTGCTGTCATGCCACTGTTCATCTCGTCCAAAAATAAGCGGTCTAACTATTCTCAATATTCTTTGGCTATAATTTGTGAAAAATATTCTCTTTAGGAATTGTGAATTATGTTTATTGATATGAAAACTATGAATTCAATATGCGAAATATTTTAATTTGCTCTAACCTACGAGTACATAAAAATTTTCTGAACGAACGCTGTAAACTTTGTGGCATGATTTGCAAAAACTTTTTAGATGTCTCCAGCTCCCCTAGTAAGCGGTTGAACACCGACCGGCCGAACTTATTGTTTAGTCCAATTGGCTTTGATCCGATATAACTTTAATAGAGTTTTTCTGCATAACCAGTGCTTACAAAGTAGCCAGCTTTAATAGCTCAATATTTTCTAGAGGTGCGGAATTCCGTTCAATGCGCGCCATCTTTTCCAGCTGTTTATCTCTTTATTCTGAAAATTTGAGTTGACTCATGGCTTAGCCCGAAGAAGTTCATTATGAAATAAATTTAGATGAAAAACGTGTGAAGTCTCTCTCAGCTAATGTTCTTAGACCAGTCTTAATAATTCTATCCTAAAGTTGTAGTAGAACTAAGAACTATAATCACTTAAATTTTTCCCCTGACTTCTACGAGCGTCTCCGCCTTCCTCTCTTCCATCACACAGTATCTCATCTCTTCTATGCTATGTACACTGCAGTCCGCCTTCCATCTCTCCTATCGCTCAGTATCTCGTCTCTTCTATGTACACTGCAGTCCGCCTTCCATCTCTCCTATCGCTCAGTATCTCGTCTCTTCTATGTACACTGCAGTCCGCCTTCCATCTCTCCTATCGCTCAGTATCTCGTCTCTTCTATGTACACTGCAGTCCGCCTTCCATCTCTCCTATCGCTCAGTATCTCGTCTCTTCTATGTACACTGCAGTCCGCCTTCCATCTCTCCTATCGCTCAGTATCTCGTCTCTTCTATGTACACTGCAGTCCGCCTTCCATCTCTCCTATCGCTCAGTATCTCGTCTCTTCTATGTACACTGCAGTCCGCCTTCCATCTCTCCTATCGCTCAGTATCTCGTCTCTTCTATGTACACTGCAGTCCGCCTTCCATCTCTCCTATCGCTCAGTATCTCGTCTCTTCTATGTACACTGCAGTCCGCCTTCCATCTCTCCTATCGCTCAGTATCTCGTCTCTTCTATGTACACTGCAGTCCGCTTTCCATCTCTCCTATCGCTCAGTATCTCGTCTCTTCTATGTACACTGCTGGCCGTCTTCATTACCGGAGCATTGAATGAAATCCAGCGCTATCTACCAGCAATCTTTGAACATACTCTTTACTATACTCAGTGTATCCGTAAGAGATTTTCGGAAAACGTTTAGGGTGATATTTGCTCGAAAGGGCAATGAAGACAAAGACACTTTATAAACATTTTGAGAGTATGCCTGAAACAACAAAATAACTTCTTGCTCCACTGATTCATTCAATTTTCAGAGCAAATTTAAAACTTTGCTTTTTGCATTCTTGTGTATTCTCTTGCAAAACAAGTTTAAAAACTCATCTCTCAGTAGTCGCATATCCCTGTAATGAAACTTGTTTTCGTTCGTTTTTAGCCGGCGTAAAAAGGCCATCAGACTCCGATCTCAAAGCTTCACACAGCGATCCAGACATCGCCAGTATCGTTGACGAAGGCGGTGGCGAAGCTGCTAAGGCGGCAGAGGCCGCTGCTGCTGTTGAAGCGATAGGAGGAGCAGCTGGCAGTCCGAGCGCAGATGCTTGCGCACTCAACCAGGATCTGCGTCTTGACGTCCCAGCCCAGGGAGCCTGAGAAAGCAGCAGTGGTGACCAGCTTTGGAGCGGCAGAGGCGGTGACCTTGCGAAAGCTGCGGCTCTCAGAAGCTGCAATGTGTGTCGAAGGTGAGCTATAGGCGAAATATGATCTACGCCACTGTCGAACTAACAACATCGACCTGAGCAGTTTTAGGAATAATGAGACTTCGAAGATTAACCATTGTTGTTTGTATGGTTAAGGCAGCCCAGATTAATAAAGTTTGGCCATGTGGAAGTCTACTTGATTGATGCAGAATCGAGGCAAGGAATCGATCGATGAGACTTTCATACTGATTATCGGAAAATGGATCTCGAAACGCAAGGCTGCAACTCACTCGGTGGATAAACGTTTTCGTAGACGGAGTTTCTGAACCCTGCGCCACACTTCTGTGATGAGTTCCCGGCGCAACTCATGCTGCAATCGGATTCAGGAGCCGGACCCCAGGAGCCGTAGCTCCAGTCGCACACGCACTGCGAGCTGTACTGCATGCCGGCGTATCGGAAGCCGCCGTAGGTGCAGATTTCGCAGCACAGCTCCACCGTCAGCAGAGCAGCACGGGCCAAAATGCCGTTAGTCGGATCCGTAACGCTGAACGGGCCGAGCTGGGCGATGCCAACGAGGCCCAGCATGTCTCTGTTGCTACCGAAATCAACGAAGCAGCCGACGTAGACCGGAGTGGCTTTGCGCTGGCACAGCGACCCGGAGACCAGCAGAGCGACAGCTACAACAGCCTTCAAGGCAGAGAGGCCGGCCTGCATCTTGCTTGAGTTGAGGGTGCAGCAATGGGCTGACTAAAACTGCTTGCATTTATTGACTCAAACTGTTTCCCCAGTTCTTTTTCCTCGCCGTCAACTCAGTAGTGGCGGAAAAAGTTTTACTTAGCTACCTGAGCCTTTTCAGCTTCTTGACTGTGGGCTCTGCTTTTGGTTCGAAATATTGATCTTTCCACCATTCAGTCTCAGAACAATGGCTTTTCTCGTGGGCTTCTCTCTCGAGTGGTTGGCAGAGCAGCTAGTTAGGAGATGCTGGTAGATAGTGCTAGAATATTAGAAAACAAAAGAAACGAAATTTCTAGCCAGCACTGAGCAGGGACACAGGCAGAGGCTCCCGATCCTCCCTGGCTGTCTGTTTTCCTTCCTTTTTTCTGTGAGGCCCTATGTTTTGTATTTTTTAGATTCAAGCGACAAAGTTTTTTTAATTTACGCTTATTACCACGATTATTGCTCTTGGCGGCTTTGTTCTCCTTGAAAACGAATGCCTCACCAATCAGATCAGTTTCCTTATTGACAATGTCCTTATTGTACTGGAGGTCGTGTAGTTCGGTTCCACCTCGTAGGGCGAAGCACTTGCCGATGTAAAACACCAAAGTGCTCAAAAGTTGTTTCGGATTCTCAG
This sequence comes from Macrostomum lignano, assembly GCA_002269645.1. Classification (NCBI taxonomy): domain Eukaryota; kingdom Metazoa; phylum Platyhelminthes; family Macrostomidae; genus Macrostomum; species Macrostomum lignano. The sequence goes on along the minus strand of NIVC01002168.1, from coordinate 135,649 downwards.
TCCCCAACTGTCTGCGTTGCCATATAGATCGTGTTCCCCTTCAGTTGAAATTGGCTCGCTGGCTCGCACTCCAGATATGTTTCCCTCACGGACGGTCTCCTTCATAGCAGCATCCAACGTCTGTCTCGCCTCCACGAATTGCGGGTCCTTCCACAACGAAATTCTTTCTTCAGCCGATGCGTAATATGGTGTTGAAGCATCGCAAAGATGTCCTTCAGGTTTGAAGCGTTGTACTTGTCACCGTCCTTTTTGCGTACCTCGAAGAAGATTTTTAGCAGAAACTTCCAATCGCCAGCACTCCACTCCTCCATCGGCTTTGTCACCATCAGGCCAGTCTTCTCACCGGATAGAATACTTGCCTGTCGCTCGTCTCGCCATTGGTTAGGTTGACTAGGTAATTTTGAATAGGTTGAATAGGTTGAGCGCCCATTCCTCTTTGCGTCTTGTGCCGTCAGGGATAGCAGCCTGCAACTTTCGCTGGATATCGTCAGATGACAAGACGGCAAAACGACTAGACGATGCTGCTGGAACAGTGTCGTCAGAGTCAGCTGCCGATAGATCGGCAGTAGTCGTAGACGTAAAGGTGGTCGATGCAAGAGCAGTCGTAGATGTAGTAGTGGTCGATGTGAATAAAGCATCGCTCCATTCGAATTCAAGTTCAGGAAGATCCATCGCTCTGTCTCTTTCTATCTCAACTTGTGTAAATAAACAGCTCGATCCATATAATATACAGGATTTCATTTGACTTTAGTCTAATCATTTAGTCTATGATTGGTCTACGGTTCTGCCCCACACCCGCTCGTCTTACAAGTGGAGATAAATTTTATCATACCCACTAGAAATTGTTCTATCGCCGAAAGTCCTTGGACGCGTTTCTCAGGCTCGGCTTCGACCCTTACTACATTATGACCTGGTGCAATAATGCGAATTGCAAGGAGGCAGACGAGTCGTGGATGTCGCGTTCGCCTCGGCCAGAGAAACGCATCCTCGGACTTTCTTTTCCATAGAAAGTCCATAATGTAGTAAGTCAATAATTTTAAAGTCTTAAAGTCCATAATTTTAAAGTCCATAATTTCTTACTTGTAGCTGGCTTCTGTAAACACGAAGATTCCAAGGTTGGGCCATAGATATAGATTTAAGAGCCATGCTGTTTAAGCCAAGCAAACCCAGCCAAATCGCAGGCTTTCATTCGTATTATGAGGTTGAGGGTGAGGTTGGATGAGGTTGGATGTCCCAGCCGAGACAGGTAGTTAAGTCAACCCAGTTGAGAATCTCCATTTGCAGCAGTAGATTTGGTCTTGCCCATAGACACAGACAGATAGGCAAAAGGCAAGCAGGTAGACTAAAAAGCAAGCAAATTGATAATTCGGCCATAGGCATCAGCACAAAGATGGATGCCAGCAGCAGCCTCTCTCAGTTTTCAAAACTGTTTTTGATTTCTCTTCGAGCTCATTGAAATCATGCTGAAACGTCGACTTCCATGCAGTAAGGGGCCTTGGCTGCATATGGTCTTGCCTTAGTCTATGGGCCATAGACTGCAAAAGCCAAGCAAAGTGATAGAAAGACACCTAAACTGAGAATCCATCGGTTTAGACGAGCGTACGTCGTGTACCTTATTTATTCGCAACTTAGACCAAGGCCCATAGACGCAACCCAGGCCCTTCGCAGGCAGCTTATGGTGGATTTTCAGTTTGGGTCGGCTTTATTCTCAGTTACAATAACAATACTAGAGAAAAAGTAATTTAAAAAAATAGTATATAGTCAACAAGCCAAAACATGGCAAGCCAAGAATGTGTTGAGCAGATCATGACAAAATATGCCAAGCCTCTGGCTTCAAATTCAACCGAGGAGCTTCTAAAGCTGGTTGCCTACATCAATAGCACCCAGCCCAGATTTCTAAGTGACGAGAAATTGTGTGCAAAGCTGCTGGGCCGTTCCGACAATGCAATTAGCCTTATGTTCAACGTGTATGCGACTAAGATGGACAGCTTCTATGGTGAGATGCGATTGGCTAATAAAACTGTTTGCTGGATGTGCGATCGTAATTTGTGTCACTGGCTGCTTAGACCGAGTACTCCAACCCCTATATCATAGACTTGCCACCCGATACCTTTGAAGCCTCTGTTATCAGCTCTGACACCCTTCTAATCTCCTGTTATCAGCTCTGACACCCTTCTAATCTCCTGTTATCAGCTCTGACACCTTCTAATCTCCTGTTATCAGCTCTGACACCTTCTAATCTCCTGTTATCAGCTCTGACACCTTCTAATCTCCTGTTATCAGCTCTGACACCTTCTAATCTCCTGTTATCAGCTCTGACACCTTCTAATCTCCTGTTATCAGCTCTGACACCTTCTAATCTCTGTTATCAGCTCTGACACCTTCTAATCTCCTGTTATCAGCTCTGACACCTTCTAATCTCCTGTTATCAGCTCTGACACCTTCTAATCTCCTGTTATCAGCTCTGACACCCTTCTAGCTCCTGTTATCAGCTCTGACACCCTTCTAATCTCCTGTTATCAGCTATGACACCTTCTAATCTCCTGTTATCAGCTCTGACACCTTCTAATCTCCTGTTATCAGCTCTGACACCTTCTAATCTCCTGTTATCAGCTCTGACACCCTTCTAGCTCCTGTTACTAACTCTGACCTCTTTGGAGCTCATGGAGGACGCAGAAACATTCAAAACTTTCTCATCCACAACACCATCACAAGAATCCGAGGTGATCATAGCCCTGAGAGTGTTCGTGGGCCTCTTGGCCTTGTTCGTTCTCTTCTGCTTCTTCTTGGCCCTGTTCGAGCCGCGCGACGAGGACGAGGCGCTGAAGTGTCTGACATCCTGGCCGGAGCTCGACCTGACTGCGCTGGTCACCGACGGCCCGCCAAAAGTCGAGGCGAAGCGGCACGCCGAGTAGTTGCGGTTTTTTTAAATTCCTTTGAAAGCTTTTGTGTTTCTATTTTTGAGTAGTATGATTCCATGTTTAGCTTGTTCTTGAAGTTCTTGTTCACTGTCGTCATCTCATGGGCCCATTCTCTCCACATTCTCTCCTCATTCTCTCCTCAGTGCACTGTTAAGACTGATGGTGGCTCTAATAAGTGAAAGCTGCAGACTGCAGCCATTGAAAGTATCCAGTTGGTTGTTAAGTATCATTGGTTATAGTACAAGCAATCGCTAATGAGCCCGTTTGCCTATAAGTCCTAAGCACCTTCGTAACCAAGGAAACAACTGCAATAATGTGGCTCGTGGCACGCATTGAGCTGGGGACCGGGAATCGAGATGGATTGCCTCTCTTCCGCCTGTGGGTCTTCAGCGTTGCTGCTCCAACCCGATCCTTGAGGCCCTGTGCATTGGGAGCTTATTGTGAGCTTCCTGCCTCTCTGCATTCCAGTCAAAAGCAGTGAGGGTTTTACAAAGGTGGTTTTTCTTAAAAAGAGAAATTGCTTTTCGTCACACGGAGAGCAGGGGAGGGGAGAGTTTTGTACGGCCCGACAGCAGAGCTGCTAAGACGCAGTGCTTGCCCGCAAAGGGTGAAAGCGTTGGTCGGGGGTTGACCGCAACTTTCTAATGCTCCCAGGTGCTTGTCCCAGAAACTCCAGGCTTTGCTGTCGTGTTTTCTTTGCCTTTCTGCCTCCCAACTTATACTTCAACATTCAGGGCCGCAATAGCCAACATAGAGCGGCTTGTAAATGGAGTTGAAGCCGCGACCAGAGCAAAAATAACTTTTACAAGAAGAAACTAAATTGAGGAAGGAGGTCCCCGTGAACAGCTGCCTAGAAACCCAGCTAATCCTATTGAACTGTTTCATTAGTTTTGCCACTAATTGGTTTTCACCTGTAGGGCCGCAGTCTCAGAGCCTGTCTGTGTATTCAGGACTTCTCGTTTTACAAACGCTGGTTAATGGCGAGGCTTATAATACGATCTAGTTTAAAATATTCATTATTGCATTATTAATTAACAATGAAACGGCTTGCACGACGCATTCGGCTTACAATTTTTGGTGTCTTATTTTTGACATTGCTGCTTGATAGACAAACGATTTTATTGAGGTCGATGCAGGGAGTACGAGCAGGGTGGCCTTTATTAATAGAAGAAGTTCATTTTTATTGTTTGACTTCTACAGACGTGGCTACCGAAAAACAGGGAATGATTTGGGTCATTCCACGGGAAATTTATTACGGTATATTGCTTTTTCTAATTGCATCTCGCAGGAAAAAGTGTACTATAGGAGAGAGTTTTTAGAGAGCAGTGATGAAAGGAATTGATGGGATTAAATGACAGGTTTGTATTGACTCGCTATAGTGAGTGGATTGATGAAGGGCCGGGTAGCGGAGTACTAGTTCCAGAGAGTCTGGAATGGCACTTGGCTTGCAAGCCTCACTTTTTCTGATTTCTATAGAGTTCAGAGAGTTCAGTGATGGTACGAGTACACAAGAATTTCCTATTCTTGCTTTGTGTTTTCTATCTTCTTTGCCAGAACTTCCTTGCTAGACGTTCTGAATCTAGTACTCCATGGATGAGTCAAGTTTATAAGAGTACCTGCAAGTTTTTCGGCTATTGGGAAAACAGAAAATGGCGAATCATCTTCAATCTCGATTCTGTCTAATGAGTAATGCTGCTCTGCTCCCAACCATACGGATCCTTGCCAGAGTGAAATGCCTGCTTCAAAAGCAATTCGTGCCCGACTTGTCGGTTGACGTTTTCTTTGATTCGCCCGTGCCACCGGCGGCTGTGGCGGCAGCGCCAGCGGCGGCAGCTGCACCTGAGGCAGCTCCGGCGGCCGAGTTGCCACTGGCCTCGGCAGACAGCTGGTTTGCGCTTCCAGAAGCTGCCACGCCGTCGGGACAGTCAACCAGGGGGAAGGCGATGTCCTGCGGTGACCAGGTGGGTAGCCGAAGGTCGAGCTTGTTGACCAATGTGGCTGGCAGTAGTCGGCCAGCAACGTAGTGCCTTCTGCCGGCGAACTCCAATGAGCAACGCTTGGGTAGCAGCAAGGAGATCAGCGTGTCTGGCCGAAGGTAGTGCTGCCCGCTGGAGCCAGAAGGCGCTTTGTCGGCTTCCCAGCCTTTAAAGTAGAGATAATGATTAGCTACTTTAATTTCAAAAGGCTTTGTAATTTTAAGCAGGATGCTGCAACCCAACTGCTTAAGGTGGGCGTTGTCCAAGCCGGTTCAACCTAGCCGGAGAGTTGGGGTGGCGGGTGCCCCAGCCGAGATCTTGGGGAGTGGGTGCCCCAGCCGGGGAGTTTGGGGTGGTGGGTGCTCTAGCCAGAGAGTTTGGGGTGGCAGGTGCCAGCCGAAGAGTTTGGGGTGGCAGGTGCCCGCCGGAGAGTTTGGGGTGGCGGGTGCCCCAGCCGGAGAGTTTGGGGTGGCAGGTGCCTGCCGGAGAGTTTGGGGTAGCGGGTGCCCCAGCCGAAGAGTTTGGGGTGGCGGGTGCCCCAGCCGAGATCTTGGGGTAGTGGGTGCCCCAGCCGGGGAGTTTGGGGTGGCGGGTGCTCTAGCCCGAGAGTTTGGGGTGGTGGTTGCCCCAGCCGGAGAATTTGGGGGTGGTGGGTGCTCTAGCCAGAGAGTTTGGGGTGGCAGGTGCCAGCTGAAGATTTTGGGGTGGCAGGTGCCCGCCGGAGAGTTTGGGGTGGCGGGTGCCCCAGCCGGAGAGTTTGGGGTGGCAGGTGCCTGCCGGAGAGTTTGGGGTGGCGGGTGCCCCAGCCGACATCTTGGGGTAGCGGGTGCCCCAGCCGAAGAGTTTGGGGTGGCGGGTGCCCCAGCCGAAGAGTTTGGGGTGGCGGGTGCCCCAGCCGAGATCTTGGGGTAGTGGGTGCCCCAGCCGGGGAGTTTGGGGGTGGTGGGTGCTCTAGCCGAAGAGTTTGGGGTGGCGGGTGCCCGCCGGAGAGTTTGGGGTGGCGGGTGCCCCAGCCGAGATCTTGGGGTAGTGGGTGCCCCAGCCGGGGAGTTTGGGGTGGCGGGTGCCCGCCGGAGAGTTTGGGGTGGTGGTTGCCCCAGCCGGAGAATTTGGGGGTGGTGGGTGCTCTAGCCAGAGAGTTTGGGGTGGCAGGTGCCAGCCGAAGAGTTTGGGGTGGCAGGTGCCTGCCGGAGAGTTTGGGGTAGCGGGTGCCCCAGCCGAAGAGTTTGGGGTGGCGGCTGCCCGCCGGAGAGTTTGGGGTGGCGGGTGCCCCAGCCTGAGAGTTTGGGGTGGCAGGTGCCTGCCGGAGAGTTTAGGGTGGCAGGTGCCTGCCGGAGAGTTTGGGGCGGCGGGTTACCCCATCCGGAGTGTTTGGGGTGGTGGGTGCTCTAGTCATAGAGTTTGGGGTGGCGGGTGCGCCAGCCGGAGATTTTGGGGTGGTCAGTAGCCTCTGGCCTCACCGCTTGGCACGTCAATACTGACAACAGGCACAGCAGTCTCCGTCAGTTTCTGCAGCACATCGGCCAGGTCAGGACGGACAGGCGCCTGGAAGGTGTGGCCAAACAGCGCGTCCACAATCAGGCAGTAGTTATGGTCCAGCACTTGCACATCGCCGGGCATGTAGCTCAGGAACGGGATGTCCATTTTTTCGCACTGGTTGAGCAGGGAGCGGTAGGCCGCTTTGGCTGGCGTTTTCGGGTAGAATACAGTCAGCTTGTAGCCCTGGTGTCGGATGGGCGAGACAGGTTTCCAATGAGTCGAGCTAGTGTTTATTGTCATGTGTGCAACGAAAGTACTCGTAGTAAGCACCGGGGGCACAGAAAGGGAAGTGATCAGTGGAGACACGCCGGAGAGTGGCTAGGGGAGCCAGTTAACCTTGTGATAACATATATTATTTAGTACTGGTGTCATTTCTCTGATATCCTGCAGCTTTGATGTCATCAAAAAGTGTGCCTTAGGCATTTTTCCTTAGTCTTACTTGGGCCAGCAAGCTCTTACACGAATAACCAACGAGCAAGGCTCAAAACAAGGTGAAAGCGTTCTGTAGAAATTTCTGCAATAGTCGCGCGGGTACGCGAAATTCACAAAGAAAATGGGTGTTTCTTTGTTTTCAACCAACAATAGAATTGTTTGCAATGAGAGAGCAACTGTAGACGTTTTTTTAGAAAACTGTCAGAAGGGATGCAGGTTCCGCCTCAGCCCCATCGGAGAAACTCAGACTCCGGAGATAAAGCAATATCTAAGTAGGCGAAACGACAAAATGCTTCAGCGTTTATCGCTAGCGAGCTGCCATCGATCCGCTCCCCACCAATACGGGGGCGTTGCAACATCGATTCAGATGGGGCAGAGAGGCTGGGGCCGATAGTTCAATGGGTGTTTGGAAGGATTTTTGCAGAAACTCCCTTAGGAAAAGACCCCTCCCCTAGAAGACAGAAATAGCTAGCTACAAACAGATCACAATTTCTGTTTACTGTTTCCTTCTCCGGCAGCTGGTCAGCAGCCTCAGCGGCATCCTCTGCTCTGCGGGGCTCAGGAAACTGTAAATATTGCATTAGTCATTTTGCCGACCTAAGCTCGCCACCCGTGCTGCGCACAGCTGACAAACCTCTGGTCGGTGCTGGGCTCGCGAGGAGGTCCTCGGCAGTGTGAGCAGCGGGGATTTCCCCTGGGGAGCTGAGCTTTCACAGTCTGGTGGCGAGGTGAGCAACGGCCTGCGGGACTCCTCCGCTCCCCTCTTTTTTCCTGTCCCGGATTCCTTCGCTGGGGCCAGAGAGCGGGACTCCCAGATTAATGTCCGGGAGCCCCGCGGGCGCCCTTGGGCTAAAATGGGACAAGATGCGGCAAAGCGAGCGGCCCCCCATCCATCCTTTTTCCTCTATCCGGCTTCTCCTCGCCGCCGCGAATGAGTTATCTCCGCGACCTCTTCTCACGCCCTGCTAACACTGCGGAGGAAAACGACTATACTTTTAATTAATTCCGGAGCTCTGGCTGGCAGTGTCTGGGTGCACCGCTTGACGGCGAGCTAAAAAATAAAAGCCATGATGTCGAGAGCCGCCAGCCACGGGCGGGGGCTCTCGGCTCTCTCGTTGGAGGGAGGTCCTTGACCCCTCACTCTCCAAGTATTTGCTTTACTGATTGCGGGGGGGGAGCTATTGGGCCCCGGTCTTCAGTGACTGATCATTTGAGGAACAGCCCTAGCAGGATACTAAACTCATAAAACCAACCCTGAGACTAAACCTAGCTAATATTTCCTGGCAATTCAATTCCTTGGAACGAGAGAGTACAGGGACAGGGAGAGGGGCTTAGCAGCGGAATTAACAAATTAATTAAGGGATAAAGAGGTGGTATGGGAATAGCGGGGTATGAGAGCACCAGCTGACGGGATATAGGATCACAGCGAGGGTCAGTATAAGGGATCATAGCGGGGGTCAGTAGGGTAAACAAGGGATCACAGTGGGGGCTCAATGAGGATCAGACAGAACTTACAAACAGCTTGAGATATCTGGCGCAGACGAGGCCGAAGCCGCCATTGTTGCCGGGTCCGCAGCACACCAGCAGAGTTCTCTCCTTAGCCAGCGACTCCTTTGGGTAGATGCGAGCGAAGGCCACGGCAGCGCTGAGCCCGCCGTGCTCAAGCAGCTGGTCCAGGCTCAGCGAGTACTCGGTGAGCAGCTCGGAGTCGACCTGCTCGGCCTGCTCGCGCCTGAATGACGTCGTTGGGGAAGGGGAAGAGCATTTTTACGTTTTTGGGAAATAGAGAGAAGCACAAGTTGTTGTGGTTACGGTTTGAGAAGAAAACAGATTTCTGGAGACTCATCTCGCATCTTTGGAACTTGGACAGAAGATAAATAAGCTTGCCTTCATTTGTAATCCTGTTAGTAACACTTTCATTTGAACAGAAAAGTTTCTGAATATCTGATCTCACTTAACAGAACCGACCTCAGGGAGATGTGCATTGGCCCAACCGGTCATGGATTCTTCCAGAGACATATCTCGTTGCAAACCGGTTGCCCTCCGGCCACCTGTCTTTTCTGTGGCATAGGAGAGGTGACCGTGGAACTCACGTCACCTTCTGTATGCTCTTAATTCAATAAGGCGCGACACAAACACCTCGGCCACCCCCAGTGGATGGACGAGCTGACCACCCCAGACAACATCCGTGATCTTTATTCGCGCCTTGGTCCGAGATACCGGCCCGGACAAGGGTCGCCGATGTCTCCTCAGTGAACCTGCTGACTACTGGCGGGGGTAAAGCCTTGTTTCTTTTACCTTGGGGTTGAGATAGGGGCCTCGCGGCCTAATCCAACTGTACTTTCTAGTCTATAGTCGTATACTTGTGAGTGCCCCAGGGTGCACTCGGCGGACTTATCCAGCTCAAACAGCACCGTTTGCTCACGTTAGAAACGAGCACTTCTGAGTGAGATCCTCCGCCTCTCGCTTGGCCGTCTTCTGCGACTTCTTGCGGAAGCTGAACCGGAACCGGCCGCTGGCGGTCCGGCCGTGGCCGTCCTGGCCGGGCGAGTGCTGCTCCTTCCGGCTGGGCATGCCGGACGCGAACGGGAGGGCCGCGTTGTCTCCGGCGCCCGTTGTCGGAGCAGTGGCTGAGGCGGCGGCGGTGGCGGCGGCTGAGGCGTCCTTGCTGGTTGGCTCCGGGTCGGTCATCTCGCCTCTATGGCTGTCTCTGGATAGGGTTCAGAGGAATTCGTGCTATTCACTGGCAACAGCTTTGTTTACCGTAGTGAAGTAATGCTCGTTATGTGAGGGAGCGTAGGGAAGAGACGGTGTGACGGAGGGTAGGGAATAGACGGTGTGAGGGAGGATAGAGAAGAGAGGGTATAAGGGAGGTTAGGAAAGAGAGGGTGTGAGTGAGGGAGGGGTAGAGAAAGAGAGGGTGTGAGGGAGGGTAGAGAAGAGAGGGGTGAGGGAGGATAGGGAAGAGAGGGGTGAGGGAGGGTAGGGAAGAGACGGTGTGAGGGAGAGTAGGGGAGAGAGGGTATAGGGGAGGTTAGGGAAGAGAAGGTGGGAGGGAGGGGTAGGGGAAGAGAGGGTGTGAGGGAGGGGTAGGGGAAGAGAGGGTGTCAGGGAGGGCATTGAAACTGGGGGGTGTCCTTCTTGAACCACAGCCCCTTCCATCACTGTCTGCAAGGAAAAAACTTTCTAGAAGTAAAACGAGCCAGCAAAAGCAGAAATAAAAATCAATAGCAAGAGAAGATTAAAGGCAACGGCCCTCCGATCTGAGGAGGAACGGCAGGAGGAGGCAGATAGGCAAGATTAGCCCCTCGCCATCTTCATTTGTCGGACGCGTTTAATATAAGAGCAATCAGGGCTGGCCGGGGCTGGCCGGGGCTGGCCGGGGCGCCAGATCTTGAAAGCTCAAACGATACTGGAATTAGCAATCAGGGCTTGGACAGGCAGGCGGGGACTTCGGAAGACTCGGGGGTTCCTCGCCCCTTAGCTACGCGGTCGGCAGGGCTGGGAGGGAAGACAGTTGAGTGGCGGAGTAAGCAGGCAAATTTGCATGCGACAGCGGCTTGAGGAGGGGAGCAGGAGGTATTCTCACTCAGCTCTCTTGGAATTCTCTGCACTAGGGGGAAATGCTCAGGGAAGCTGAAGCTGGATGCGGCGGAGGCTCTTCGGGCCATTCAGCCTACTTGACTTTCTTGTCTGCTTGTTTCTTTTCCATCCACCCGTTGGCGACCTCCCAAGAGTTTGAAGACCATGGGTCTGCTGTTGCTCCAGACCCTGATTAATGATTCAAAAGGACGCTACTCTGCCATTCACTTTGTGTCTTCCTTTTCCCTGGATCCCCAATCTCTCTCTCTCTCTCTCTCTGTGGACTGCCCTTTTTAAAGATATGCACGCCTCATCCTCTTCGAGCTTTCATACCGAAATTTTAGCAACCGCCTGCTTGCTTTGTGTCCCAAAATGGGGCTGCCAGCGCATGTCAGCTGTAGGAATTGAGAAGTTAGCCCCTGGATTCCCATTGCTAGTCTTAATGTGCTGGATTGTTGCCGGGATAGGTAGGGAAAGATGGGGTGTGAGGGAGAGGTAGGGAAAGAGGGGTGTGAGGGAGAGGTAGGGAAAGATGGGGTGTGAGGGAGGGGTAGGGAAAGAGGGGGTGTGAGGGAGGGGTAGGGAAAGAGGGGGTATGAGGGAGGTGTAGGGAAAGAGGGGGTGTGAGGGAGGGGTAGGGAAAGAGGGGGTATGAGGGAGGTGTAGGGAAAGAGGGGGTACGAGTATGAGGGAGGGGTAGGGAAAGAGGGGGTATGAGGGAGGTGTAGGGAAAGAGGGGGTACGAGTATGAGGGAGGGGTAGGGAAAGAGGGGGTACGAGTATGAGGGAGGGGTAGGGAAAGAGGGGGTATGAGGGAGGGGTAGGGAAAGAGGGGGTATGAGGGAGGGGTAGGGAAAGAGGGGGTGTGAGGGAGGGGTAGGGAAAGAGGGGGTATGAGGGAGGGGTAGGGAAAGAGGGGGTGTGAGGGAGGGGTAGGGAAAGAGGGGGTGTGAGGGAGGGGTAAGGAGAGGGGGTATGAGGGAGTTGGCCTGGTAGAATAGAAGGAGTAGTCAAGAGGAAGGACGCAGCCTGTTTATTTCATACAGCGGTTCTTCCTTAATCGCTCAAACCGGAAAGTACGAGCCAGTTGTTTATTGAGTCGCACATTCGAGTATTTCGCATGCAGTGTTCAAACAGCACCTTCCTATTCGAGCAGCCCCACCGGCACTCCCTACAGTTAGAAGTTTTGCCGATTGCAAATCCTTATCGACTCGCCTCCAAGCGCTGGAGACCTGGACAGAAGGGCACAAGTCAAACAAGCAGCTGCCATCTTATCTGGGCTTCAAGTTCGGATCTCTCTCTCTCTCTCTCTTTCTCGCTCTCCCTCGCTGAGCACAGTTCTAGGAATTAGAATTATGGCGCCGATTTGGAAATTAACCAGTACGAGTTCCTCCACCGCATGCATGGTTACTCCAAAATCGAGCACATGGAATCAGCCCCGGAATCCTCAATAATTGCAATCTCATGTTGCAATGCGTCCCTTCTCAGCTGTGGTGGGAGCATTTTTTGTCGGGAGCCAGCATGTAGGAACCGCTTCGAACCCCAGCTCACCGTCCCCAGAGCTGCTTGAGAGTCGAGTTTCTGGGCCTCGCTGTCTGTCTGTCTGCCTGCCTGTCTGTCAGTCTCTCATCTTGAGCACTTCATTCAGGGGCAGTTCGCAGTTTTCAGTGAGTTTTATACATGTATGGAGAACGAGCGAGAACTGAGAGCCGAGGCACCGGCAGGGACAGCCTCCGATGGGTGCTCCATCGCTCAGCTGGGACCCGCGCCCATGGGGATTTTGGACCAGCCGGGACAAAATTAAATAAACGCAATGGAGAGAGGTGAGGAGAGGAGAGCTTGCAGGCTCGGCTTCTGTGTATCTTAGAGCAAGAAATGCGACCCATGGCTGCCAATGCTTATCCGCGATATGCTCGCTGCAGTTACGGTGCTGGCATTGCCAGCCACGCAGGCTCCCGCAGTGTGAGCTGCCAGCATGAGTTACTCACCTATCAGATGCCTTCTGTGCTCTGGCTTGACCGGATGGGCAGCAGCTAAGCTGGCTGGGGCTGGCGGACTGGCGGGCGCTGATGAGGGCGTGCGGTGAAAAACAGGGGGGGTTATATGCCCGAGAGAGAGAGAAGGGGGAGGACGGGAGTTTTGCTGCCGGGAGAATCCCCGCTTTCTTCCCCCCAAAGTTGCCACCATTGGCACTCGCAGCAGATACGGGGGCTTGAGTACTGGAGGGTGGGGGCGAGGCGGGGAGGAGAGGCTGGGAGCTTCTTTCAGGATGGCCCTCCCACGGCCCCTATTGAGAGCGGCGCGATCCGGGCAATTTGCATTTATTCTGCAAAGTCCCAACACTGACGGCCTTGCATGTCTCCCCCTCTCTTCCTGCCCGTCACTCCGCTTTTGTAGCTGCTGTGCGTTTGTTTCTAATTGCTGCTGCCAGTTCTCTCAGGGCTTTCCGCGAAATTCACAGGCAAATACTGAATTGTTTAAAAAGCTTTGCTGAGGAAGGAATATAAAATAAATCAAAGCATGCACACTCTTTGTACCCTCGAGGTCAGTCTCATGGATTGTGAAAAGCGCGGACAACCCCCAGTTTATATTCATGCACAAGCCCCAAAGAATATGACCAGGGGGTCCGACTTGTTTACCACTGACCTGCTCTTGCCCCTGCCAGCTGCGGTCCAATGAATCACGGTGGCAGCCACTCGATTCGGGTTAAATAAAGAAGACAAGCCGCTAGACGATTTCCGCAGATCTGGCGGGTACAAGGCAAACAAACTGAGCAAAACTCCGAGGGAGGAGCCGGCAGATCTTGTCGGCTGACCCAACCGAGGTCACATAACTCAGGCGCTGAGTCCAGCTCCGGGCTATGGCAGAGTTGTGTGAGAGGAACAATGCAGGGTGGCCCGCCGGCTGAAAGGTGGGAGCAAAAAGCCAAGCCGGACAAGCCCACTTCGTTTGCCCGTGGATTAAGCCGAGAGAGCCCTGCTGCTTCTAGTTGCCTGGGCGTTTGGGATTCCGGAGTGGGGAAGGCACGGACACAGAACTTTCATGGGTTCCCAAAGTGCACACGCGGAGCACGGGGGTGGGGGATTTCTGCTTTAATCTTGTTTCTCCAGCTTGTCTCGCCCTCAGTCCGCGCGCGGATGTTCTGCGTAGTAGGAAGAAGTTGCTGAGAATTTTTCCGCTGAAGGAAAGAGGCTTAGCTTGGCCAATCTACTCTATGCATCTCCGGCCCTCTTGTCAACTGCATGGGAAGTTCAATTGGACCTGGCGTGACTGTATTTTTCGCAAACGGAGGGAGCTCGCGGATTTTCGATAATTATTACTGTTTGATATGCCAGTACCAGATCACCGCCGATCACTGGCTCTGGGGGGATCGATTACGTGCATCGCGGCCACCACATGCAATGGGAATTAATTTCAGAGCTACTGTACATGCGCCTTTGGACAACCGTAGTACGCTCGTATTTAAATGGGTTTTCAAGGTCACCCGAGAGCCAGTCAGGAAGGGCGAGATGAAAAACCGGGGTTAGGGGTTAGGGGAAGGCAATCTTTAAATAGCAGAGGGGAAAGAGGTGTGAGGGATAGGGGGACAGGAGGCCACGGCACCCTTCCTTGCCAGCCAGCCAATCACGAGCCACCGCCGGGGGCACAGGGCAGAGAAGAGAAATTGGGTGGAGCCAATTGGTGTTTTGCCATAGACAAATTCATCCGCAAGAAAAATCCGCACTAGAAAAAATACAGTAAGGAAAGAAGGAGATACATGTAGTCAGATAGGAATAACGAAATATTTAACGAAATAAGGTTTTTTGTTGTTATTTAACGTGGTTAAGCGAGGTTTCTGTTCTAACAACGGGGCTTGAGTATGCAGTGGCGGCGCAGGACCTCCAGCTGGGGGGGGCGGTGGTTGGGTGGTCACCCCCCCCCCCCGGCTGGGTGGTCACCCCCAGAGAAAATTATCAAAAAAATTATCACAAAAATAATTACATTCCAGCTTTCCAAAATCGTTAGGATTCGTTATCGCCCAGGCCCAGTTCGCGGTTCGCCCTCAAAGGGTGACCACCCTTACAGCCTACAGGCCCTACCGGGTGACCACCCCCCTGAGGTCTCAGGTGACCACCCCCATGCCCCATGGGGTGACCACACTTTTGAAAAAATATGGTAAAGTACCAATTTTTTTTAAGTAGTGGGTGGTCACCCCCTGGGGGTGGTCACCCCCTGAGGGTGGTGAGGGGTGGTCACCCGGGGGCAGCCCGCCCCCCCCCGCCCCCCCCCCCCCCCCCCCCCTGCGCCGCCACTGTGAGTATGTCTAAAGGGTTCTATACATTGAGCATGCAAGAAATTGATTTTTCGAAGTTAAGAGATTGTCTTTACGGTCAATGTAGGGTGAAAAACAGTCGCCACGTGAGGCAAGGTTAGGGGAGGGCGCAGCCAGACGACATGCAAAATACGAGTAAACACCGAACGAAAAGGGGGAAGGGGCGAGAGAGAGCAGACGTCAACCAAGTCCAGCCAATCAGGGCACCGCGCAGAGAAGAGCTGATAAGCTGGACCAAGAAAGGAGAGAAAGGAAAGGAAGGACTGGCCAATCGGTCCGCAGAAAAGCTGAGGTGGGGGGAGGACCGGGTCGTAAACAAAGGTGCCCAAAAGAGAGAGAGAGACAGTGGCGCCCTGGCCCAGCCAATCGACTGGCGACCAACTGGAACCGAAGGTCACCCAGATAAAACAAGTGCGCAGGCAACTACAGAAACTACAAAATCACATCTCGCTGACTCGCTACTGCATTTCATGGTGAAAATCTTCCACGATTCGTGAGTGTAGCACCGCGTCCTCTTCTTCAAATGGCAGATCTCTTCTTCCTCTTCTTCTCAAATGGCAGACTGTTCGTCTTCTTTTAAACGGCTGCGCTTTTTAAAATCACGTGTCATCGTTATTTTTACAGATAAATTCCAACTCTAACTTGATTAATGCATATACACAGTGGAAATTCACGAGGCGAAGAAATGGCAAAACACACAACTGACACACGACATCTGCTCGGCGCTCCTATCCATCAATTTTACCCTCTTTCTAATTCAATGAGGACTCAGGCGTATCGAGTTTCTATCAGAGGAAGAGCAGTAGCAGCCGCCTCAGCGTCATAGTTTCTTTTCCTGCTCTCCAGCGGCGCAGGGCCGCAGAGGATTAAGGGATCACGCTTTTTAGATAGATAGATGCTTTATGGACGCATTTCACATTCTGAACACGATTTGAATGTCATTCGCCCAATCCCCAGGAGCCAGTGTGTGCTTATCTAACGCTTAATATACGAGCTGGAAATACTAATTATTCTCTCCGTCCCAAATAATACATGTTAGCTACTGTAGATTTCCGTCATTGTTGGCACAGCTAATATTCTTTCCCTTTTCTAGTTCTCTCCGTCCCAAATAATACATGTTAGCTACTGTAGATTTCCGTCATTGTTGGCACAGCTAATATTCTTTCCCTTTTCTAGTTCTCTCCGTCCCAAATAATACATGTTAGCTACTGTAGATTTCCGTCATTGTTGGCACAGCTAATATTCTTTCCCTTTTCTAGTTCTTTCCGTCCCAAATAATACATGTTAGCTACTGTAGATTTCCGTCATTGTTGGCACAGCTAATCTTCTTTCCCTTTTCTAGCTTCCCCTAATGGGAAAATTACCCCCCCCCCCACCGACCCGCCAAGTCACGCCACGCTTGACCGTCGCAATTTCTTGTCCAAGGCGATTGTGCCGTCCTTTGAGTCTCTTGTCGACCGGCCGCCTTTCCCTTCTTCTTTTCAAAGAAACTTCGGTTTTTTTCTGGCCGGACTTTGCCACGCAATCGCTTGTCGGACAGTGCTTACTGATGGCCTGTCCGTCTTTGTCCAAGAGCTTTGCTTCCTTTCGAATGCGATTGAGTACCGAATTCACGTTCCCAATAGCAATAGTGAAAAAGGTCAGCTGCAACTAATTACTCGTATATTACTACCAGTAGCGTGATTAGGAGATTGAGTAACAAGACAAGAACGCCAAAGATTTTTCCAGGTCGATAATAAATTTCCGAATATTGAATCAAACCTTGCTTTCCTTGCACCGCTAATGACTTTAAAATGTACTTTTAACTATACTTTTAGACAGGATTTGTTTAATTAAAGTTTAAAATTGTGAAAGAAAATATAAATGATGAATAACAAATTAAGTAATCATTATAAAAGTATGATGGTTCATCAGAGGCTCGGTAAATTAGTAAAACTTTCTAGTAGGAGAAAACAACAATAAAAGCGAACAACATATTAATAAACAGATTTTAATTCTCACTGTAATTGGCTATAAAAGTGTTGCAGAGAATTTACATATTAAGTAACTCTACCTCGTTTGCATAGTAATTCAGCCGTAAATTGCATAAAAAACGCCCTGGGTTGGTGCAGCCAATCAAATAGGATAAAACTAGCCAATATACAGAAATAAATTCTAACCCTGTTGATTTATGCACTGGATTTTATCAATTTGCCCCCTGCTACGCGGTTGTATGGGGTGGTGGTAGTCAGCTCCAGCCAATGAGATGCGAATAAGCTAGACAGACGGAGATAAAGTAATTCCCGTTAATGTACACGCTAGAACCTTTTGCAAACTCCAACCAATCAGACTGTTTGATAGCTCTAGGGCCTAGGCCAACGCGCCTTGCAATAGGTAGAGCGAGTCACGTGATGTGGCCAGAATGCCGATGGAGTCATCCTGCTGCTGCTGCTGAGTGACAGTGGCGACGGCCGGACAGCAGCAGATGCTGGTAAAAAAGTGGCCGCCATCGGAGACAGGGTGAGTGAGTGCATTGCAGGCCAGCTGTTGTTGCTGGCCGCCGAGACACAGGATGTTGCCGTGCTCACGGCTGAGCATCAGTAGCTTCTCCGACTGGCTGGCGCCGCCTAGCGATGGGACCGCGAGTAGGCGGCCAGGGCGCACCTGGTCGAGCTTCCAGCTGCTTACTTTTAGCCAGGATTTAGCCGTTGGTGGCGGCTGCTGCGGCTCCTGCGGAAGATGTGAAAATAAGTGTTCAGATCCACTCAGATCCTAGATTCCAGATTCCAGATTCCAGATCCCAGATCCTAGGACCTAGGAACTAGGACCTAGGACCTAGATCCTAGATCCCAGATCCTAGATCCAGGATCCTAGATCCAGGATCCTAGATCCAGGATCCTAGATCCAGGATCCTAGATCCAGGATCCTAGATCCAGGATCCTAGATCCAGGATCCTAGATCCAGGATCCTAGATCCTAGATCCCAGATCCTAGATCCCAGATCCTAGATCCCAGATCCTAGATCCCAGATCCCAGATCCTAGATCCCAGATCCTAGATCCCAGATCCTAGATCCCAGATCCTAGATCCTAGATCCCAGATCCTAGATCCCAGATCCTAGATCCCAGATCCTAGATCCCAGATCCTAGATCCCAGATCCTAGATCCCAGATCCTAGATCCCAGATCCTAGATCCCAGATCCTAGATCCCAGATCCTAGATCCCAGATCCTAGATCCCAGATCCTAGATCCCAGATCCTAGATCCCAGATCCTAGATCCCAGATCCTAGATCCCAGATCCTAGATCCCAGATCCTAGATCCCAGATCCTAGATCCCAGATCCCAGATCCTAGATCCCAGATCCTAGATCCCAGATCCTAGATCCCAGATCCTAGATCCCAGATCCTAGATCCCAGATCCTAGATCCCAGATCCTAGATCCCAGATCCTAGATCCCAGATCCTAGATCCCAGATCCTAGATCCCAGATCCTAGATCCCAGATCCTAGATCCCAGATTCTAGATCCCAGATCCTAGATCCCAGATCCTAGATCCCAGATCCTAGATCCCAGATCCTAAATCCCAGATCCTAGATCCCAGATCCTAGATCCCAGATCCTAGATCCCAGATCCTAGATCCTAGATCCCAGATCCTAGATCCCAGATCCTAGATCCCAGATCCTAGATCCCAGATCCTAGATCCCAGATCCTAGATCCCAGATCCTAGATCCCAGATCCTAGATCCCAGATCCTAGATCCCAGATCCCAGATCCCAGATCCCAGATCCTAGATCCCAGATCCTAGATCCCAGATCCTAGATCCCAGATCCTAGATCCCAGATCCTAGATCCCAGATCCTAGATCCCAGATCCTAGATCCCAGATCCTAGATCCCAGATCCTAGATCCCAGATCCTAGATCCCAGATCCTAGATCCCAGATCCTAGATCCCAGATCCTAGATCCCAGATCCTAGATCCCAGATCCTAGATCCCAGATCCTAGATCCCAGATCCTAGATCCCAGATCCTAGATCCCAGATCCTAGATCCCAGATCCTAGATCCCAGATCCTAGATCCCAGATCCTAGATCCCAGATCCTAGATCCCAGATCCTAGATCCCAGATCCTAGATCCCAGATCCTAGATCCCAGATCCTAGATCCCAGATCCTAGATCCCAGATCCTAGATCCCAGATCCTAGATCCCAGATCCTAGATCCCAGATCCTAGATCCCAGATCCTAGATCCCAGATCCTAGATCCCAGATCCTAGATCCCAGATCCTAGATCCCAGATCCTAGATCCCAGATCCTAGATCCCAGATCCTAGATCCCAGATCCCAGATCCTAGATCCCAGATCCTAGATCCCAGATCCTAGATCCCAGATCCTAGATCCCAGATCCTAGATCCCAGATCCTAGATCCCAGATCCTAGATCCCAGATCCTAGATCCCAGATCCTAGATCCCAGATCCTAGATCCCAGATCCTAGATCCCAGATCCTAGATCCCAGATCCTAGATCCCAGATCCTAGATCCCAGATCCTAGATCCCAGATCCTAGATCCCAGATTCTAGATCCCAGATCCTAGATCCCAGATCCTAGATCCCAGATCCTAGATCCCAGATCCTAGATCCCAGATCCTAGATCCCAGATCCTAGATCCCAGATCCTAGATCCCAGATCCTAGATCCCAGATCCTAGATCCCAGATCCTAGATCCCAGATCCTAGATCCCAGATCCTAGATCCCAGATCCTAGATCCCAGATCCTAGATCCCAGATCCTAGATCCCAGATCCTAGATCCCAGATCCTAGATCCCAGATCCTAGATCCCAGATCCTAGATCCCAGATCCTAGATCCCAGATCCTAGATCCCAGATCCTAGATCCCAGATCCTAGATCCCAGATCCTAGATCCCAGATCCTAGATCCCAGATCCTAGATCCCAGATCCTAGATCCCAGATCCTAGATCCCAGATCCTAGATCCCAGATCCTAGATCCCAGATCCTAGATCCCAGCAAAGCTCGCCTTCTGCTCCTGCTGTTGCGGGCGCAGCGGAAAGGACAGCAGGCGGTGCCTGGGTGGTAGGCCGGCTGCCGGCAGCTGCTCGGTGGCTACCCAGCAGGTGTTGCCGCCCGACATGCAGGCGACAAAGTCCGGCTTGTAGACGCTTCCGCCGCCGCTGCCGCCGCCGAGTTGAATTTTGAACAGCTTCCGCCGGAAGTCGCTGCTCATGCGGAACACCTGGGCCTCGGCCGGGGGAGACTGGCTGGCCACCACCAGCTCGCCGCCGCTGTCCACGTCGAAGCCGAGGAACTTCGGATAGGGCAGCTCCTTGGACACCTGGCCAGGGAATGGCGAATTTCAGCAGTGATTCAAATAAAACTAAACAACATTCATTGCTTCTTATCCTTGCGAAATCTAAATAATCTCGCTTAACAATTCAATCAAATTCGCATCGATTCGTGCTTTGCGGTCTTCCTTTAGAGCCTTAAATTGAGCACTGGGATCAATTTTAGATGCCTTCGCCCGGAGCCTTGCCTCGCGTTCCTTTCTAGAGGTCATCCATAGTGTTTCTACTATAGTTTCTATGCTCAAAACTAGCTACTTAAACTGGTGCCTATAAGTAGTCTGTACGAAATTGACGATTTTACTAAAAAATTAAGAAACATCAACTAACAACAATTTTGACTGGATGAAAAGAATAGAAACTATTCCATCTCAATTCGAAAATTGAAAAATTGCAAAAATTCGCCAAGCAAAAAATTGAAGTTGAAGAACCCTTGCCGAATGTTGACGAAAAACTGGATTTGTTTGTCAGGTCCTCCCCTCGACACCAGCTGCGCCAAACCATTTCTGCGCGACTCGCCGCTTTCAAAAGTGCTTTGATTGGGGGAATAATAATTTCCCGCAAAGTATCCACACCCCAACAACAAGCCGCGCGCGATTCACCTGGCAGCAAAACTGGTTGAAATTGCGCCGTGGCGAGCAAAATTTTAGGAGGACAGAAAATTTGAAGTGAATCGAGGCTTAAGCTCGGCAGCTGGCTATCTGTTGGGCAGCCCGTTGCAGCATATAGACAACCTTTATCCCTCGTGGAATTTTATTTCCCAACGAAGATAGCTGGGGCAGATTTATGCCCAGATGGTTGCAAGCCGCTATCAAAAGCCGTCAAGGTATTCCTCTGCTTAATGTTAGACGGTAGTTAATATTGATGTAACATTTTCATTCCAATGTTAACGATTTTGAAGTGCTGCTGAATACCATCATACAGAAGCCATGCACAGACAGTTCTTAGTGTGTTGGCCCTACTCTGCAGTCTCATTGTTCGTTACATTCATGCTCCTGTCAAAGGCCTGCTTCTCCCCACCCTGTTCTGTCAGAGGCCTGCTACACCCCATTGTGTTCTGTCAGAGGCCTGCTACACCCCACCCTGTTCTGTCAGAGGCCTGCTACACCCCATTGTGTTCTGTCAGAGGCCTGCTACACCCCACCCTGTTCTGTCAGAGGCCTGCTACACCCCACCCTGTTCTGTCAGAGTCCTGCTACACCCCATTGTGTTCTGTCAGAGGCCTGCTACACCCCACCCTGTTCTGTCAGAGGCCTGCTACACCCCACCCTGTTCTGTCAGAGGCCTGCTACACCCCATTGTGTTCTGTCAGAGGCCTGCTACACCCACCCTGTTCTGTCAGAGGCCTGCTACACCCCATTGTGTTCTGTCAGAGGCCTGCTACACCCCACCCTGTTCTGTCAGAGGCCTGCTACACCCACTCTGTTCTGTCAGAGGCCTGCTACACCCCACCCTGTTCTGTCAGAGGGCTAGAAGGGTCAGTCGGACCTACCCAAGCTCACGCAAGCAATGGCACATGCAACAGTCTCCATTCGGTTCGAAATCTGCGATAAAAGATTCGGTGAGCCAGCAGATTCTCCGAACTGAGTAAAGCACACAGCGGCTATCAATCTCCCAATTTCTAGCTGACTGGGCCACGCACTTGACCCGCCCTGTGGCTCCCTACCGCTGCGCCCGAACCCGAAGCATCTGCATGCATGGAATTCCATACGCGCCTAGATGACGCAATCGATATCTCGGGGTGAGCGCCCCACGCTTGGCTGCCGGGTCGGGGGGGGGGACGGGAAAATTAAGGGATAAGCGGTGAAGTGTGAACCCGATGCAGCTGTGTGCTAGCGGCCCGCTGACCATAACATTACAGAGGCTCTGGTTATTACTATACAGAGATAGCACAGCATATCTCCTTAAATAAACACAGACCACAGCACCTGTTGCTCCGAAGTATTATTTGCATATTAAATAATTTCCTGCTTAACCCTAGGCTGATGGGCCCAATGAGTCACAGACTGAATGAACTGGTTCCTCTTGCGACATGGTGAAATCTCAGCAATTCCCAGTCCAAAAATGCACTTTTGCAGGCTGCCTGGAGCATAGAGCCTATATTCTTTAGATGGGCTACAGAGCGAATATCACAGTGGTGAGGCGCTTAATTTGGTCTCCTATAGCAGCTCGTCCGATCCCCACTTGTAGTTGGATTAAAACTCCGTCATCTCACCAGTGCCTCGCACAGAGAAAAAAACGCCTGTGTTCCAAAACCACAGCCTCAATAGCTGAGTGGCCCATCTAGAGAATACCGTGATCTACATGTATCTATGTACGCTCGTAGATATATGTATCTACACATATCTACAGGGGGAGCAATACTTTCACTGCTCCCAATGATGGCGCAGGCGACTCTGACAGAATCTAAACTGCATCTTATCTCTGTTTTGTCATGCTCTTGCTTTCGAAATTCGATTTTCTAAAATCTGTGGTGCGGCAGAGCCCCCAGCTTCCCGAGCGCGTCATCAATCGTATCTACGAGAAAGATTTCGCCTCCTATGAAAGTCGAAGAGGGGAAGAAACACTTGCTGAACCGGATTAGCCCCGCCTTGCTCTCCTGATCCTGAAAATCCCATCAAGCACAGCACGACTTCCTTATCGTAATCCCGCTTTTCCCATTCATTCTGGCGACCTGGCCATTCGTTCTTCCGCTAGAATTTCAGTGTTTATAGACTTTGCTGCTGGCCTCTGCTATGCTTTGACCCGCTTTTTCCCTGCTGTCGGATGTGCAGATCATGCTGAGAGGTTTCGCCGCGACTTGCGCCGCCAATTTGCGCAGACAGGCTGCCCCCGCGCTCGGGGGATGCGATGGGCGAAAGTTGCACAAGAGTTTATTTCCCCTTTTTATTTATAACAAAGAAATGGAAAGAAGAGAGCAGGAAAATAATGTCCACAGAATACCAGGTTGTGCAGCCGTTTGTCCGTGGGGAGTTAGAGGGTATTTTTCCAAGTGCTGTTGCACTGGAGCTAGTTTGGGACAGACGGACAGACAGACAGACAGACAGACAGACAGACAGACAGACACACAGACACACACACAGACAGACAGACAGACAGACAGACAGACAGACAGACAGACAGACAGACAGACAGACAGAAAGACAGACAGACAGACAGACACACAGACAGACACACAGACAGACAGACAGACAGACAGACAGACAGACAGACAGACAGACAGACAGACAGACAGACAGACAGACAGACAGACAGACAGACAGACAGACAGACAGACAGACAGACAGACAGACAGACAGACAGACAAAGATAATGCAAAAATCAGAAACCACATCTAAGAGAGAAGATGCCGCGCAATGGTGACAGACAGAAACAGACACCAGCTGACAGTCGGACTGATTCGCCCAGAGGAAGTGCTGGAGAGCCATAGAGATTCAATTAGCGAATCGGCACTCAAACTCCATGAATGCATTTGACTGGCTAATAACTTTATACAGCAGGAAGAAGGCTGGCTGGGGCGCACCGTGAGAATGAGTCAGTGGCTGAGATTCAACTCCGAAGAATTGGCGAGACCGGAAGAGCGCTAAGGAAGAGGCAGTTGACACCGCGAATGAGCTTGATAACCTGCCCTAAGAATAATAATGGGTAGGTAAACCTAATTAGTTTAGTAATTAACCTATCCCCTGACTTGTTTATCAACAAAAGCTACAAGTCATCCATATTACAGAACAGGATGCAGCATTTTAACTAAACTGTTTGGCAGATGCAATTCGTCACTTTAGTTAGGCTAGCTCTGTGCAGCAGGCTGCTGTTGCCAAGGCAAAGCAGCTACGGCCCTCTGGGATGCTTGTCGATTTTCTCTAACTGTCTAATCAGCCAAGCGCTTCCTCTGTTGCGTCATTGCAAGGTGGATAGGAAGAGGAAGCACCGACAGTGGGAAGGCGAATCCCTCAGGTGAATCCAACCCTGCTTGTTTGACTGCGGGATTCTCTCGGGATTCTTTGCTGCCTCGCCTTGCCGTCTCCTGCATCTGTCTGGGACCTCTCCCTGTTCTTAAACTAACTCTGAGGCTCTGGCTCTCCTTTGCCCTGACCTCTTCCTGACCCCTCTTCCCGTCTCCCTGACTTTTCTCTCTCTCTCACCAACCTCCCTCTCTTCCTGTCTTCTCTCCCTCACCAATCTCCCTCTCTTCCTGTCTCCCTGACCTCTCTCTCCGCACACCAACCTCCCTCTCTTCCTGTCTCCCTGACCTCTCTCTCCCACCAACCTCCCTCTCTTCCTGTCTCCCTGACCTCTCTGCCTCACCAACCTCCCTCTCTTCCTGTCTCCCTGACCTCTCTCTCACTGACCTCACTCCCTCTCTTCCCGTCTCCCTGACCTCTCTCCCTGACCAACCTCCCTCTCTTCCTGACCCATCTCTGTCTTCCCCGACCTTTCTCACCTCTGTCTCACTCTCCTCTTCCTGTCCCTTCCTTTTCTATTCAATAGCACCACCTATAAAAATGATCCAATTTTGCTACTACAGGCAGCGGGTGACCATTAAATCATGGTTTTAGACTACCCGCCACGCTGCAGTATTGCGTCAACAGAAATCAAGGGAATTTCGCATACGCATTAGAGCTCTGATTTCGCATTATTTGCTTCGCTCGCCATCCAATACACCATTAGCAAATTCCATTTCTCTTCAACTTCAGTCTTCGATGTGCTTTTCTCTCTCTAAACTAAATACTTCATCAGCTCCTTTGCCAACTCTCTCTGTCCTACCTACCGCTCGAGCCCAATTACTTCCACTCAGTTGCTATGGAAACCAATATAGAGATTTTCAAGGCGAACTGAGGTACTGAGAGATACGGACGGGCAGACCAGGTGAGAGGGCCGGCACTTGCACCTGCACTGCTACACAGCATTTGAGTGCACTATAGGTAAGCTGAGGAACAGAACCCGGCCGCTCTCGGCTCCTTTCGTCAACAAATAGCCTTAAGCACTTTGCTTGGCTAGTGTGAGCAACCAGCTGCACTTGCCGTTGTAGACAGAAAGACTCACACCTGCTCTACCCTCTGTGCTGGGTCTTGGGCGTTTCATACACTTTGTGACGCACTTTACAGCCCTCTCGCATCCTCTCTCTACATGCTCTCTAGAAGCATCTCATTTTTCCTTCACCCTTCTCTACACCATCTCTACACACTACAACCTATCTGAACCCTCAGATACATTTCTACCCCACACACCCTCTCTATACCCCACACACCCTCTCTATACCCAATACACCCTCTCTATACCCCATACACCCTCTCTATACTCCATACACCCTCTCTATACCCCATACACCCTCTCTATACCCCACACACCCTCTCTATACCCCACACACCCTCTCTATACTCCACATACACACTCTCTATATCCCCATACACCCTCTCTATACCCCACACACCCTCTCTATACCCCACACACCCTCTCTATACTCCACATACACACTCTCTATATCCCCATACACCCTCTCTATACCTCACACACCCTCTCTATACCCCACACACCCTCTCTATACCCCATACACCCTCTCTATACCCCATACACCCTCTCAATACCCCACACATCCTCTCTATACCCCATACACCCTCTTTATACCCCACACACCCTCTTTATACCCCACACATCCTCTCTATACCCCATACACCCTCTCAATACCCCACACATCCTCTCTATACTCCATACACCCTCTCAATACCCCACACATCCTCTTTATACCCCACACACCCTCTCTATTACCCCATACACCCTCTCTATACCCCACACGCACACATGCACCCTCTCTACCCACTATCTACAAACTACAACCCTTTATTTACCATCCTGTCTGTCTACACCCTCTACACCTCGCTCGACACCCTCTCACTAAACTAATCCGAAAAATAGCAATAACTAACGAAACGAAAACAATTCCGTGGTGCCTAATAACCGCGGAACCAGTTAGTTAACACGCACTCGCAAATAGATGCATTTGCAAGCGCCGAGAAGCAGCAGTCGGTCCTAGCTAGCTATTAAGCTAGAGAAAGAATGTCGCAGTTAGCGAGCCACATGCAGCTAACAATTATGAAGTATACTGAACCAATACAGTCAAGCCAGTGATTGCCATTCCTGAGCAATTTCGCCAACAGGAAATATTTATCCGCGCTAGCATACATGCGCAATCTCCAAAATTCGGTCGGCCGTGCGACTTAGTTTAACAAAAATGCGACGTAGTTTTTAGCCAAAAATGCGACTTACATGTAAAAAAATCCTAAAGCAAAATTACCGCAACTTTGGGTAAACGGCAGGAGTAACTATGACTGTCTTATTAAGCCAAAATGCCTCGTCAGCTACTTAGTACTACTTCTTGGGTGTTTTTTGGGTGGGCATTTTTGCGACTTCCTTGGTTGGCCGCCAAATCGGTCGGCCGGATTGGCCGACTCGGCCGACTGTTGCGCATGTATGCGCGCTAGGCACACGCGAGGGCAAAAACTCTGATGACTCACTCTCGCAGAAAAACTCATTGCGGTAAACTTTATAGTTAGTAACGAGTAGTTCTCATTCCCAGTCAAGCACAGTACAGTACAAATGCAAACAGTAAGATCTGCTTGTAGGATCAAAATGCACGTTTTTTCAAACTGCCCGTGTCTACTGAGTGAGTTGGGTTTGGGTACCTCTACTATATAGTCTCTCAGAGAGAAATTCCTTTAACTCCTTCAACTGGGCGGCCCGTTGTTTAGGGCAAGAGTTGGAAAAGGAAAGTGAGGTAAAAAAATGTTGATCTTCTTTCAGTGTGTCTGCTCCACTCTTCCTAGTGAGTTCCTAGTGAGTTCCGAATCTGCGGTTTGAATGGGCGAGAGGGGAGGTCAGGGCAGTGTGCACACATTCCGACCGACACCTGTTGCACAGCATGTGCTCTGAATGAGCTGAAAATTTTGTGTGAGTGTGAAGGTTTGTTACGTGACGGCCTGGGGGTCATGGAGGGACTGAGGAGAGTGAAAGGAAATGAGGAACAGAGTGAAGGGGATAAAGGACAGGGTGAAGGGGATAAGGGACAGGGTGAAGGGGATAAGAGCAGGATGAAGAGGATAGAAGACAGGGTAAAGGGGACAGGAGACAGGGTGAAGGGGATAGGAGACAGGGTGAAGGGGATAGTAGACAGGCTGAAGGGATAGAAGACAGGGTGAAGGGGACAGGAGACAGGGTGAAGGGATAGAAGACAGGGTGAAGGTGATAGAAGACAGGATGAAAGGGAAGACAGGGTGAAAGGGAAGACAGGGTGAAAGGGAAGACAGGGTGAAAGGGAAGACAGGGTGAAAGGGAAGACAGGGTGAAAGGGAAGACAGGGCGAAGGGGATAGGAGACAGGGCGAAGGGGATAGGAGACAGGGCGAAGGGGATAAGAAACAGGGTGAAGGGAATGAGAGACAGGGTGAAAGGAGATTAGGAAACGGCCATGGCAGGTGCGAATAGATAATAGAGGGAAAGGCGAAAAAAGCAGGGCAGGGCAGACAGACAAGCACTCAGATGGTCGAGTTGGCATTTCTCACTCTACACTCAATGAATGGAGATTTATAGGGAACTGCATGGAAATTAATCTCGCTGATTCGGCAGTACCAATGCCATAAAATACCGGAAGAGTCTAACAATCAGGCAATCAATCAATCAGCCAAACCGGACTCGACAGCTCACCAGCAGCGGGCGGCCGTCCAGGTCGCACCTGGCGATCACGCAGCCTCTCTTAGCCCCGGCGCCGTCCTGGCCAGGCCTGGTCACGCAGGCGCTGATGTAGAGGCGGTCGCCGCGCACCTTCAAGTCGGTGATGGTCCCTAGCCGAGCCCCGTTGCGCAGCGGCCCGATCTCGATGACGCGGCAGTCGCGGGTGGAGCGGATCGGGGTGCCGATGGCGGCAGACGACTGCTGCTGCGACACCTGCAGCTGCAGCCGCAAGATGCTGGGCGAATCGGCGAATGCCAGGAAGACGAAGCCGCCAACGGCCGAGACGGCCACGTGGGCGAGATCTCGCTCGGCCAACTCGCGCAGCCGGGGTCCTCCGGCTCCGCAGCCTCCGACTGGTCGATCGGAGCATCCTGGGAGCAGCAGAGGCTCGCCAAGTCGAGCAGCTTGACAAGGCGGGGACCGCAGCCGATGGAGACACTGGGAGCTGGGTCTGGCTCACCGCCATCGTTCTCCGGGTGCGATTCCAGCAGGGGCCGCCGGTCCTGCCGGTGCTGCTGCTGCTGGGCGGAGTCCCCGTTGACCGGGATGTAGGCGCTCATGATGTCGCTCAGCCGTTTCAAACTCTGCCGACCGCGGGTCCGGCGATGCCGCACTGCCGCTACGGCTACTTCCTCTCCGTCGCCGCCGTCCGCCTCTGCAGGTGCAGCACCTGACGCGGATGTGGCGGCGGCATTTCCGCCTAGCCTGATCGTCTGCTGCTCAACAGGTGACAGCAGCTCCGTGTTATTGGCACCGGCCGGATTAGAGGCCTCAGCTTCTGTTGGGCTATCCATCGGCTGCCGGTGCTGCTGCTGTTGAATGAGAAGTGGAGTCAGTTTCGGCTTCCCTTCGGACGGCATTTCTCTGCTTAATATTGGCCTTTGTTTTCTTTGTTTGAGAGTTATTACTTTGTAGAACACGAGAGATCCGCCTGGGTTTATGGTTTTGGGCGTTTGGCCCTCGTTTTTATTCCTAAAAAATAAATGCTAGAGAACCCTATCTATCCTCGCGTCCTCACCACTCTCCCACCCCCAATTCCAATTTGGTTGGCCAGCCTGGGGGCGGGCCTCCCACCACCCCATTTCCATTCACACCCAATTATCTGTCTGACTGAACGCTCAACCCCCCACACCTTACCCCCTCACACCAACCCCTGAATGTAGGGCAATGTACATTGTCGTTTTTTTGATTGACTCGCTGGCCAGACCAAGAGAAAAGCTCTTTTCCTTTGGACGAAAAAGTCCAAAAACCTTCCCATTTCATAAACCTTTCTTAACTTTGCGACGGGCTTGTGGAAGTCGCAAAGATGAGCTTCCATCAAGCCCAGCCCCAACCAACCAATGAATCCGCCAATTTTCCCCTTGGACTTCAAAGTAAAGGCCGAAACTTTTAAATTGAGGAGGAAGAAAAGAAGATTCGTTTTTTGTCAAGCGAAGAAGTGAATCACGCGACGCCAATCAAGCGCTTTTTCAGTTGTTTATAAAAAGTAAAATAAATTAGAAGTAGCTTTTTGCCTTTTTACATTTTCCTTCGGAAGTTGAGACTTAAAGCTTCACCGTACATTATTTAGCTAGCTCCCGCCTCCCTATATAAGCTCAGTTCCCTAAAGCTGCTTTGTTAATTTCCTTGGATTTCCTAATTCATCAGTTTTTTCCTGTGTGACCTGAAGAAATATAAGATTTCATTAATTCCCCCAGAAAGCTATCTTTTTAAATCGAAGAGATCCTGAAGTCATGAAGTGTCTTACAAGTTTTTAACCAACACGATAGACTCACTCGTAATCCATCATCATCATCATCTCGCGATTTATGCGTCTCAGAATTCGACTCACTTCGTGCGCCGTAATCCCCATGAGACGGCCGTAAGAAGTCTCAAACTCGGCAGCTTAACACCAAGTATTCTGAGCTGAGTGGTCTCCCTAGCCCCTACTACCATTGTCCGTGCTACAGCGATTACGCAATCATCCCGCAAAATCAGGTGGGCATTGCTCAGCAATGCAGGAAATTGATAACCAAAGTTTAAGGCATGTTTTTTCTTCAGCCATTAACCTGGCATTTACCTGCGGGGCATTTCTGTTGATACCAATCTCTTATTAGGAATCATTTATAAATTCTTACGCGGCTTGATGCGCAATTCTCTATATTGTGCCTTGGCTCCGTACACAAAACTAATTAATAAGTTTCAATGCAGTAGCCACATGTCTCACTGTTACCGACACAAGCCAGCGGTGTTCCTGCCTTCAAAGGAACCCGATACTGTATAAATATGGTGCTGCAGGTGCTGGGGTGCCACGGTTTTCATGGGGCGGGCCGGCCAGTTCATTTGAGGGAGAAGCCATTTTATTTGAGGGAGATGCCATTTTATTTGAGGGAGAAGCCATTTTATTTGAGGGAGAAGCCATTTTATTTGAGGGAGATGCCATTTTATTTGAGGGAGATGCCATTTTTTGAGGGAGATGCCATTTTATTTGAGGGAGAAGCCATTTTATTTGAGGGAGAAGCCATTTTATTTGAGGGAGATGCCATTTTATTTGAGGGAGATGCCATTTTTTGAGGGAGATGCCATTTTATTTGAGGGAGATGCCATTTTATTTGAGGGAGATGCCATTTTTTGAGGGAGATGCCATTTTATTTGAGGGAGATGCCATTTTTTTTAGGGAGAAGCCATTTTTTGAGGGAGATGCCATTTTATTTGAGGGAGATGCCATTTTATTTGATGGAGATGCCATTTTATTTGAGGGAGATGCCATTTTATTTGAGGGAGATGCCATTTTATTTGAGGGAGATGCCCTTTTTTTTGAGGGAGATGCCATTTTATTTGAGGGAAATGCCATTTTATTTGAGGGAGATGCCATTTTATTTTAGGGAGATGCCATTTTTTTCGAGAGATGCCATTTTATTTTAGGGAGATGCCATTTTATTTGAGGGAGATGCCATTTTATGACGGAAACACCATTTTATGACGGAAACACCATTTTATGACGGAAACACCATTTTATGACGGAAACACCATTTTATGACGGAAACACCATTTTATGACTGAAACGCCATTTTTTATGACATAAACACAAAGCAAGTGCATGGTTTTTGGCTTACTAAATTCAAGGATTTGGTTTATACAGTTTTTGCGCTGAGTGAAGTTGCATTCATAATTGCTTTGTGAGTTGTAATTTTGTTACAATAAGCATTTGTACTTGCATAAAATATATAAACTTTTTGCATTGTAAAACTATTACACTTATTTTTATAGCCCTTTACAAAGCTTCAACCCTTCAGCTGTTGTCATAGCTACAGCGGCTAGAACTTTTGCCAAGTTGTTTTTTCCATTTCAAATCTCATACTCTAACCTTGTCGATCTCATACTCTATAACCTTGTCGATCTCATACTCTATAACCTTGTCGATCTCATACTCTATAACCTTGTCGATCTCATACTCTATAACCTTGTCGATCTCATACTCTATAACCTTGTCGATCTCATACTCTATAACCTTGTCGATCTCATACTCTATAACCTTGTCGATCTCATACTCTATAACCTTGTCGATCTCATACTCTATAACCTTGTCGATCTCATACTCTATAACCTTGTCGATCTCATACTCTCTAACCTTGTCGATCTCATACTCTATAACCTTGTCGATCTCATACTCTATAACCTTGTCGATCTCATACTCTATAACCTTGTCGATCTCATACTCTATAACCTTGTCGATCTCATACTCTATAACCTTGTCGATCTCATACTCTATAACCTTGTCGATCTCATACTCTATAACCTTGTCGATCTCATACTCTATAACCTTGTCGATCTCATACTCTATAACCTTGTCGATCTCATACTCTATAACCTTGTCGATCTCATACTCTATAACCTTGGCTTGGCTTATGGGGGATTGCTGGGATGTCAAGGCTTACGGTGAGAATCGCTGAGATGTCGAGGCTTACAGCTGGGGGAATTGCTGAGACGTTGAGGCTAATAGGAGGAGTTGCTGGGCTGTCAAGCTTATTGGGGAATTTCTGGGATGTCAAGGCTTATTAAGGAATAGTTGGGATGTCAAGGCTTACTGTGAGAATCGCTGAGATTTCAAGGCTTGGCTTATGGGGAATTGCTGGGATGTCAAGTCCCACAGCTGGGAGAATTGCTGGGATGTCAAGGCTTGGCTTATGGAGAATTGCTGGGGTGTCAAGGCTTACGGTGAGAATTGCTGAGATGTCGAGGCTTACAGCTGGGGGAATTGCTGGGATGTCAAGACTTACTGGGAGAATCGCTGAGATGTCAAGGCTTACAGCTGGGGGAATTGCTGTGATGTCAAGACTTACTGGGAGAATCGCTGAGATGTCAAGGCTTACAGCTGGGGGAATTGCTGGGATGTCAAGACTTACTGGGAGAATCGCTGAGATGTCGAGGCTTACAGCTGGGGGAATTGCTGGGATGTCAAGACTTACTGGGAGAATCGCTGAGATGTCAAGGCTTACAGCTGGGGGAATTGCTGAGACGTTGAGGCTAATAGGAGGAGTTGCTGGGCTGTCAAGGCTTATGGGGATCGAGAATTGCCTTGAGCTGGGTGAATTGCTGAGACTTCAAGGCTTTGGCTGGAAATTGCGAAGATGTCACGGCTTATTTTTCGAATATGTTCGAATTTCAGTAGAATAATTTGTTTTAATAATTTACCATTTTAGCATTTCATGATTAAAGCTTACAAAAAGGACCACCATGTGAAAAAAGCATCATGCTAAACATAAAAGAAGCATAATTTAAGATGTCAAGACTTACTGGGAGAACTGCTGAGACGTCGAGGCTTATGAGGGGAATTGCTGAGATGTCTAGGCTTATGGGGAATTGCTGAAATGTCAAGGCTTATGCGGGGGAATTGCTGAGACGTCAAGGCTTATGAGGGGAATTGCTGAGATGTCAAGGCTTATTGTTGAAATGTCAAGGCTACACATTTCACTGCTAAGATGTCATTGTCAAGGCTTATGGGGAATTGCTGGGATGAGGCTTACAGCTGGGGGAATGCTGAGACGTCGAGGCTGATGAGAGGAGTTGCTGGGATGTCAAGGCTTATCGGGAAATTGCTCAGACTCCAAGGCTTAGTGGGAAAATTTCTAAGATGTCATGGCTTATTGGAGGAATTGCTGAGACGTCGAGGCTTACGTGGAATTGCTTGGATGTCAAGGCTTATGAGGAATTGCTGGGATGTCAAGGCTTATGGGGAATTGCTGGGATGTCAAGGCTTATGGGGAATTGCTGAGATGTCAAGGCTTATGGGGAATTGCTGGGATGTCAAGGCTTATGGGGAATTGCTGAGATGTCAAGGCTTATGGGGAATTGCTGGGATGTCAAGGCTTATGGGGAATTGCTGGGATGTCAAGGCTTATGGGGAATTGCTGAGATGTCAAGGCTTATGGGGAATTGCTGAGATGTCAAGGCTTATGGGGAATTGCTGGGATGTCAAGGCTTACTGGAAGCATGGGTCCATTCTTTATTATTTTCAGCCATATTTTCATTTTCAATTTTGCGCTCCCCAAACGGGCTGGATTGCTATAGTACTCTCTAACCTTGTCGATCCCATGAGGAAGAAGAAGAATGTACCTAGAGATTCCATAACATCCCTTAATTGCCAAATGCATACGAGATATCGTGTTGCCGTTCTGCAATATAATTTTTCCTCTTCGATAATTGAATTGTCAAAGGCATTAGTAACATGCTTCTTGTGCTGCTGCAGGCACCTCAGCAAAATCTTTAAACCCCACCCACCCCAAATGCACCCACCCCATTGCCCCGTCAGTCTCACTTCATACAGATCGTCAATCAAGCTTTGCTGTCATAAACATCTTGTAATCTTAGGTGCAAATTCGTTTAATCAATAACTAATGAGCTGTGTGGATGCAACTGTAACTTGAGTGTGCTCTTGACTAAGGAAGCTACTTACTTACTCAGTCATGGGTCTGTGAATAAGCATACGCTCGTACATGCGCCGCAAGCATCTGCACAGCTCAATATATATATAAGAATTCTCATATCTTCACAGAATTCTGGGAAACTGCAGTGCGTCTATAAATGGGGAATAAATACCAAATATTTAATCATTTTTGCCGCATCTATATGATATTCGTAGTTGGGGAGAACGAAGAAGCCCCTTTACTCGCATGAAAGTGGCAGTTCTTCAGTTACGCAATCGGAAAAAAGGAAATTGTTATAATATTGCTGCCGCCATTCTCTGCCTGAGACAGCTATGTGTGGCGCTAGAGGAGGGCTTCCGGCCAAAGTAGTAATTTCTTCTGTGTCAGGCTATCCTTTCTGGCTGACAGTTTCGCTAAACCGCAGAATTCAATCAATTCCTATCAGTATGGAATGAGCTGTATGCTATCTCTCTGTCTCTCTGTGGCTACATACCTTCTTTATAGTCTTCTTTGGGATCTTTCAATTTCTTTATAGCTGCTCAAATTTGAGATGCCGTCGAAGATCAAGCGGATTTCGCTTGACTTTATGAGCTGCTGCTATAGCTGTTTAGATCTGCAAGGCATGCAGGGAGGAGGGGATTATGTAACACAATATTAGATATTAAGGGAAGCCTAGCTCTTGCTCGATTCGAGATTGAAAAGCCATCAATCTCGTCAAACTCCGAGGAGGAAGCCCCGCACTGTGTCCGATCGGGACGGGGAGGAGAGCTAATTCATGTAGGGGCGACTCCGGTCTCCGATTAGATTTGCAGAGATCGAGAGGTCACCAAGCATGAATGTCTTCGAAGATTTAATTTTACAAGATTATTTACAAAATCCAGCCCTGCATGGGCGCTGAAGTGAACCTTTAAAGTGACGCTTTGGAAAGGGGCCGGACTTTACTTTAAAAGTGTCCATCAGTGGCCGAGGCGCGATTATACACATGCACACGTAATAGGTCCATAGGATGTAGCAACTTTCGAAGCCCGAGCAGGAAAGTATGGACTAACCATGAGCTATTTTTTGTGCTCAACCAGAAGGAATTGCTGAGCTAGACTACCACTGTACATGCATTGTATACGAATGTACGTGTTGTACATGTAAGTATAGTATATGTACATGTACACTGTATATATTAATTTACAGCTCCTTTCAGACGAAAATGCAATTTTGTTTCATGGCATTTAATTTTTGTTTTCAAGGTGCTAGCCAGAGATACTATAATAACTTATTATAGTATTATAGTATCTGTGGTGCTAGCTATACTAGCTGCCTCGACTCAGCGATAAGCGTTTATTTGGAATTTAATCAATACAATATGTAATGCTTAAAAATGTTACATGTGCGGGCTCTGGAAAAGTAAATTTTTACGTATATGACTGTAGATATCATAAAATTTAGGGAATAGAATTTTCTGTCTGTTAGCACTTCTTCAAAGACAAAGACCAACAATCAATTACAATATATCTCGGTGTCGACACGAAATAAAACGCTATTGAACGTGCTCTGGGTAAGACAAAAAACCTGGATTCATAAAAAGTAAAAAGAATCATTTGAATTTGAAAGTAAAATTAAAGTAAAACTTGAGATTTAAATAAATGTATTTGTTTTCTTAAGAAAATTTTTAAATCGTGGGAAATGTTCCCATGAATTCAGTCATTCATTTATGTCTGTCAGTCAGTCGTCAGTCAGTCAGACAGTCACTACCAGAGAAAAAGTATTTAGAAATATATTCACGAAATTATTTCTTTTTTGTAATTTTCGGAACCCGAACACTTTCTGAAACTAAACACTATTCTAAATCCCACCCTAACACCAGACTCCAGGACCAGATAGATAGATAGGACCTAACCTAACTTAAAAAAGCACAATTGACAATTGCCTAGCCTAGGCCCAACGCCCTACTAAGACCCTAGTCAGAACCAGAAGCCAATAGTGCTTTTACTGAGATGTCTCAACTTGCATTGGCTAGGTGGCAGGCGCATGTGTTCCCTTTCAGTTGTTTAATTTAAATGTACTTGTTTGGCTAGGCTTAATGCACTTAGTATTCATAAGGCCAATGGTATTATATTGGCGCATGACCAAGATTGCCACAAATATAGATGGCCACAGCTCTAGATAATAATAAGCCTAGGTCTATATATTTCACTCATTTCTTATTGGTAGTAATTAGTGAGATAGATGCCTTAGTAGGCTTGAATTGCTTGAGTTTAGTTGGGATAGGAGTTGAGCTGCCAGAACTTGATCTTGATTTGAAAAAATTAAAGTATTGATTTTATTGATCATATTATTGTTTAGCAATAAAGAAGGCATATATTCATATAAGACAGAATGGTATCTGATGCCAGTGATAGCTATAAAACTTAAAAGCTTTATATTTTTTGGGAACTGTTCGCCGTGTTAGGGCCTATTGTTATAGTTAGGCCTACAGCTTCAATGACTGTATAAATAGCAAAATGGTTAAAATTTTTATTTTTATGGTCAATACATAACATACTATATGGGACTAAGTTGCGTAAAGTTATAACTTGAAATAACCATATAAATAGTAAAAAAATCTGTTATATGGTCATTATATATAAGAAACAAATGGCTTTTTTTATAGTCATGGCAATCCTCATAAGGAAGAAAGCATTTATATTAATTGTTATAAATTACCTAAACTTCTAAAGTAAGCTAGCTAAAGCTAATGTTAAGAACCATTAGAAATTACCATTGGCATTGTGGCAATATATTAATAACACATTTATTATTTTTTATAATTTGGCCACCTCTTATTTTATTTGCATTGCAAGTTAGATACTTAGTTTATATGATATTTGTTTTATGTTCTAACCATAAAAATAATTGTCTTGCTATTTATATAGTCAGTATGTCTATAACAATAGGCTTAGCTTATCAACTGCCTTATTTTTTGCTACAAAATATTTAATTAAATTTGGCCCCTAACTAAGGAAAAAGAATTAAGTTAACAAAAAAACTAGAAATTGATAGCAGTAGGGCCTATCTTTATAGTCCTTAACTAAATTTAATAAAAGAAAAATGATAAAGCTAGACTTAGACATTGATTTATATTTAATGCTTTTTTAGATTAATCACAACACAAGGTTTTTTATATATATAGTAGGTCTAAGTTACTATTATATAGTTATTATTTTTAAGTATAATATTTAGTTGCAATTACATTCCCACACAATAGGAAAATCACTTTTTAAATTTTTAAAAGACTATCTAAAAGCTTTTTAACTTTTTTAGCCAAGTTGCAACTTTAAAGAAATAAATTTAAAAAATCTGAAATGAGTTAGTTAACCATCATTTTTATAGTATTCTTTTGTTTATTAATTCTTAATTTTACTTAGTTTTATGTTATAATCCCCATTCAAAATGAATGACAACAAAAGTAATATAGTTTATCAAAAAAGTCATAGGCCTTAAGGCCTAATAATTATATCTTGATCTATATTGACACTTCAAAATTCATTCAACAAAACCAATATATAGGCTATTAGTCTATTATTACAAAGCCATAAAGTCCTAATCAATGTCAAATAGCTTATCATTATAGTGTATTGGCATTTTGTGAAAGCTTTATACATTTTTTATAGATATACACATCCCTCTTTTTTTCTAATCTAATGCTTAACAAAAAGTAGATGATTCAATAAATGAGTTTTTGCTATAAATAGGAAGTTCTCTTATGCCAAAGAAGTTTTACTGGCATTTTGGTAGATAGTTATTTAATTTTATTGAATTAATGTTTTTAACTTGTATATCAATAAGATATTAGATAAGCTTTTTATCTAATTTTTATCATAAGCTAGTAATTAGTATTGTTCTATCATAACAAGTTCAAAATAAATTACAAAATATAAAAAATAATTTTAAATAATTGAGTTCTAAAAATTAATAGTCTTGTTAACATAAAACTTGTATTGTGATAGATATGAATGAAATACCATGATAGCCAGAAAGTTTATTGTTTATTTTTTTCCATCTAGCCCCTTCAATGGCAGTTCCTTGACAATTTCAAATCCATTAGTAAATTAGTTTAACCTAAAGCTTAAAATTCGCAAAGAAATTATTCTAAACTGCACATTGAATCGACTTTTAACTTCTTGTTACCAGACTATATTACTAAGATATGCCCCAACATACAGTTACATACTACTCAACACTACTCACTGCAGCCTACAACAGTCAGCATCTGAGGAGGCCACCCCAGCGGCCAGGCCATACAGAATGGTGTCCACTGCAGACGAGTCCAACAATGGCTTATCATCAAGCGAGTTCTCTGCTCACCTGGCCTGCCTTTTCGACATCCTTGCCGACGGCCAGTCCACCGTGTCGACGCCCAGCCTCATTCGCTACTGGCAGCTCTCCGACTATGCCGTTTCGTTCGCCCTGATTGACGCATTCCAGAAGTATTCGGACTATGACAATAGGCTGGGGTTCGAGCAGTTTAGCCAGGCTGTCGGTCACTGTCTGGCAACCTGCGAGCCGTACGCCACGGCCTCTGGGTCCGCCCAGCAACTGGCTGAGCCAGCTGTGGCTTCGGAGAGCGGCTATAGGACTTTTGACAGCAGGTTGGTCTTGCCACTCTGTACTGATATCCAGATCCTGTTGTGGGCACCGCGGTTGTGGGTGTTGACTAATGCAACCCTAGTGGAATTAGAACTAATTGAAATTGAATCAGTGGCCCGAAGCAAGTATACTAATTGAGGGGGTGAGTTGAGCACTGAGAAAGTGCGCGACTAAGGAAAGAGGTGAGATTGAAGAGCCAATCAGAAGGCCGCGAGGGAGAGAGATAAGAATAACAGGATTGAACTGGACAGAAAGGGAGAGAAAACAGATGAACTAAAGAAATATTGCGACAATACTCAATAATACTACTAGTTTTCAGTCATGAGAGTAGATTACACGCATTTTAATTCCGTAATTTTATACAATAACGGAATTCAGCAGATCGCTAGAGCCCTCCCAGCCGCCCAAGCCCGCTCCGCACCGCGGCCCGCCGCTCCGCGTCTACAGCGACAGTGGCGTGCTGGACCGGGAATTCGATGGCAGGCCTCGACCGCTTCGCCCGCCAGACTATGACACCTATATGAACAACTCGCTGGATTGCGGCATCGGCGGCGTCGGCGCCATGGACGGAGTCGGCGTACGGCGCGCCACCAGATCGAAGCCGCCGGTGCCGCACGGACGACCACCGCTGCCGGCGTGTGCAGCGCGCCAACTTCGCCAGCTCCGCTGCCGCCGTCAACCGACGGAGACGCCGTCGGACGCGACGGTCCGGACGCTGACGAATACGAGACTTTGATCAGCCACCCTGCTGCTAGGGGGCCCCCGCCTCCGCCACCGCCGCCTCCGCGACCCTCTTCGCTGCTGCCCGCGAAACCGCAGCAGCCTCCGCCGCCGCCAGCTTCGGCTCAGGAGCGGCACAGACAGCGGGCGCGTTCGCCTATGAAACGGCTGGTTCAGGTGAGCCGCCTACCTGAATGCAAATCCTTCAGTAATTGGAAGCGGCTTTTGGGTCTCGCAGTCGCATTCTCCGCCGCTAAGAATAAAATTGTCCCAATCCGCAGGCTTTCACCCGGCCCCTGTCGCGCTCGCAGTCTTTTCGCATTTCTCGTCCAAGCGTCGCTACAGAGCCTGTCTCCTCAGCTCAGCCCCAGCCTGCGACTGCAGCCTCTTCATCTGCGGCATTACCGGCGAAGCAGCAGCAGCAGCAGCAGTCTAAGCCTCATCAATCGTTGGCTAAATTTGCCAGCTTCGTGGAGAATCCAGACAGGTTCAGCGGCAGTTATCATGC
The DNA here is from genome assembly GCA_002269645.1 of Macrostomum lignano. Lineage (NCBI taxonomy): Eukaryota > Metazoa > Platyhelminthes > Macrostomidae > Macrostomum > Macrostomum lignano. The sequence continues at coordinate 96,096 of NIVC01002168.1, read as the reverse complement.
CCGCGGTGCGCTGCTTCGAGAGCGTCTGCGCTGCGTTCGACAGGTAAGTAGCGATAGCCTTTTTGTTCGTTTTAACGCACTCATTCAAACGCTCAAACAGTGTACAGCTGCCTTGACTTTCTAATAATTGTCAGGCATGTACACGACAACCCCCCCCCCCTTGGAAAATTTTCCTGCACAAAAGCCCCAAATGAATGTGTTTGCGCACGGAATCACCACCCCGCAGGCCTACGAATGCGTGGAAGCCTGCAGGCAGTCACTGGTCGCTCAGATCGCCGACCTGCAGTCGCAGCTCGCCGGCTGTCCCGGCAACTTTGATGACGCCAACGGCAGCGGCGGCCCAGCTTCTGTTGCAGCTTCATCTTCATCGCTGCCTTCAACCGCGATGCTGCGAGCGGTTCTGCCCTGCATTGGCGATGCCAACGGCGCCGCGGCGTCGCCGACCACCGCGGCAACCGCAGCGGCTGGCCGCCTGCTGGCTGATCAGGAGGCGCGAATCCAGCAGTTGGAGAGGGAGAAGTCGCAACTGCTGCGGACCCTGCTGCAGGCTCAGACTCTAGGCTAGCTTAAATCTGATTGATTCATTTTCCTGGGCTTAACACTAGCAAAAACTGCCGACAGAAGCCTTTGAAAGTTAAGTTGCTAGGCAAAATATGTAAAATCGTCTATGGCCAGTCCTGCTGACACGGATTGGCATAACAGAGTGTTAAAGTGGCAGCGATAGTCTATGGCCAGTCCTGCTGACCCAGCTGGCAGGAACGGCTTGGCATAGCAGAGTGTTAAAGTGGCAGCGATAGTCTATGGCCAGCCCTGCTGACCCAGCTGGCAGGAACGGCTTGGCATAGCAGAGTGTTAAAGTGGCAGCGATAGTCTATGGCCAGCCCTGCTGACCCAGCTGGCAGGAACGGCTTGGCATAGCAGAGTGTTAAAGTGGCAGCGATAGTCTATGGCCAGCCCTGCTGACCCAGCTGGCAGGAACGGCTTGGCATAGCAGAGTGTTAAAGTGGCAGCGATAGTCTATGGCCAGCCCTGCTGACCAAGCCCGCAGGAACGGAATTTTTCATTTCGTTTTAATTATCAATTTTATGCAACTGTCTCATTTATAAAATTAATCTGCCAATAGCTGTTTTCATTCCACATCTTTCAACTTTTGGGAGTTCTGTTCGCTGGATTTGTAAATTCACTCTGCTCTGATTGGCTGGGCGATTATGTACTTAGTTAAACTATATCAGACTTTTTAGCCTTGCATTAATCGTGGCAATCTCTCAATACAAGCCTATTTGCTTCTCTGTGAATCTGTTTGTATTGATTTTTATCTATTGTCTATCGTTTGCACAATAGCAATGCATTATAAGATTCACTGTTGCTTATCTGAATGCAGATTTGTATATAGGTAATAACTCTTAATTTTTTGTACCTTCCCTGTAATATCGGCGTTCTTATTCAATATGTCAATGTGTCAAAACAATAGTTCAAACCGGCTTTTAGTTTTGCAGTGCAATATGTTTGGGTTTTTTTAATCTCCAAAATGCAGGGCAATATTTTTATTTTGTCCCTGCAACATTACTTTGCGCAGCTGACTCTGCTTTTCATTATTTAATACATTTATTACAGACCAATAATGGCACATATTATTTTCTTTTCGGTTCACTTATAATCTGGTTCCTGTGTTAAGTTAACTCACTTGTTATTTTTTAAGATACATACTGTGTGACGCAAGCTCATCTTAGTCGGTTTTTTAAAGTAATAAAGTCGATTTTGCGACTAAACTACTGTCTATTCAGTAGTATGAAAATTATCATTTTTTACCTTTTATCGAAACTGTCCAAAAATAATTTCAACCCAATTAAGAAACAATTAACACGATCAAATTGGGTGCAAAATGTAGCAGCTATTGTTGAGAATTTTGCGCTTTGTTGAACCTACAGTTTATTAAAGACAGACAGATGTTGCTGCACATGGAACTGTGCAACTCCTACAATGCTAGTTTGGCACCGGCACTTGCTTTAGTTGCCAATACGGGCACTAAATTAATAATTAATTTGCAGTATTTTGCTAGCAACAATTCAAACGCAGAAACGGCCGGGACAGGCAGTCACGTGCGCGCTCGGAATTCAGCAGAAAAATTCAATAACTAAAGCAAACAGAAGCTAACAGACAGACAAAAGCAAAGTTTAAAAAATGGCTACAAAAAGAGACGAGAAAACTCTAACTATGCCAGACCCGCATCCAATGCAAGCAAGAACGTGTGACACACTTAAATAAATTCTTCCACTGATGTCACTTGAGTACATCAATTTCAGAAACTGACAGAGGGTTTATCAAGATTACATATTGAATGAGCTTAACATCAGCAAGATAGTGTAGAGAGAAGATTAAGGGAGAGTCAGATAGTTATGAAATTATTGTAGTATGCAATTATGACTAATCGTATAAAGTAAATATAAATCCAGCCTCAACACACGGACACGGGTAAACAAAACGATTAGGAATATGCATATGAATGTTACTTACGGGAACAAAATTAGTGCTTTGCCGAATACATAAAGAATTTTATTTCATTAAAAAACGGCAGTACAAATTGATAAACACGCTGTGCTCTCGCAGTGTGCAAATAGTGAGACCACACAGGTACGTTTACAGGGTTGCTTGTAAACTCGAAGATCTGCGGTTTTTAGAAGGCCAGTTTCTAGAGAAAATACACTATAAAGATCGGAAATGTTTATCTCTTCTTCTTAAAGCCAAAAGTTAAATTAAACAACTAGGAAAGGAAGAAAATTTCATTTTTCCAGGAAATAAGCCTTCTAAAATGTACATAATCCGAGTTTTACTCCAGCGGCCGTTGGATGCAAAAGTTGAATTATACGTTTAGAGTAAAAACACTGACTGCAACTGACCGCGGCTCTGCCAAAGGATTGGGAATCAGCCAAGTCGGCCCCGCTCGCGCTGGTCACTCACAGCTTGCAGAGGCAGAAGAACAGCGGCAGCGCCGCGGCCACTGCGATGAGCACCGGCAGCAGGGCGGTGGACGCCGGGTCCGCCTGGTACGGATCTGAGGCCTTCGGGCCGGACACCTTCCGCTTCCGCCTCGTGGCCTCCTCGTCCTCTACCGAGGCCGCAGCCGGCGCGGGGTCGTGCGCCGCGTCCGGCACCGCCTGGTCCAGGTCGCCGCCCTCCAGCGGCTGCTGGCCGCCAGGGATCGGCGGCAGGCGCGGCACCTCTTCGATGCTACCTGCTCGGCGATGCGGATTAAGGAAGAATTCCATCGCCTGTCACCTGCGAGTTTGATCCTCCTCCGCAAAATCCCAATGGGGAGTTTAATCCCATCTGCAACGTCTTACACCCGAAAATCCCAATGGGGAGTTTGATTCCATCTGCAAGTCTCAGATCCGAAAATCCCAATGGGGAGTCTGATCCCATCTGCAAGTCTCAGATCCAGAAATCCCAATGGGGAGTTTGATCCCATCTACATACCAGAAAAGCTTTAGAAAAATTGGTCCGACAAAAAAACGCAGCTCACCTTTGATCAACACGATGGCGTTAATCTTGGGATTATCCCGGTCGCCTTTGACGAACTCCAACGACAGGCGCCGATTGTAGAACTGGGAATTGTCGCTGCCGACAAACAGGCGGTCGCCTTTCACCCGGAACGGCACGATTTCGTCGTGAGCGACTCCGCGGCCAACTCTGGCGAAGATGTCCAGTCCAGAGACGATCACATGCTCGCTGTTGAGCAGCACGTCGAATACCTGATTGTCATTGTTAGGAATCATGTATATTACTCTACAGACAGACTAACTACTTTAAGTAATACAAGTAGAATAAAAAGTTAGAGCGCCTGGAAAGGATGTCCAGAAAGTTTTAAAACTTAATCCCAGAGTTGCGATTGTCCCGAAGATGGCGATTTGTTTTAAGGTTTAAATTTAATTGATTTGACTCTTATAGTTTTATTTAGTTTTAATACTGTATTGATTTAATTTGTTTTATTTTTCCAAACTCGATCACTTAAAATACTATGTATCGCACCACTAGGAATACAAAATATATCAATTGCGTAAAAGCCCCCCCCCCAGGGCTGAAGCGCAGGGCCTTTGTTTGCCCATTACTTATCGAATGAAATGAAATGCGATTGTAGCTGCTAGCATTTTTGCGCTGGGATTACAGGTGTAAAAGATTTTGTTAATATAATTATTGATTATTGACATAAAATACCTAAATTGAGTACAAAGTAGACATTTTTCTGACTATAAAAATTATTGACCTTTTTAAAAAAACATGACTTCTTAACTTCTTAAGTTTGTCTTGTTGGGATCTGAAACAAATTTCAATGAAGGATAAAGACAGAATATGTGTGCTACTAATAGTAGTAATAATAGTTTTAAGTAATAGTCAGCAATAATATTGAGCATTTTGTTTGTATTTTTAAACAATCAAAAAAATATTGAATGATAATTGTTTTAATCATCTAATGTTTGCCAATAACATTCATGTTTAATTTGTGTACATTTTTAAACTGAGAAATAACATTCACTTTTAATTTTGCTTATTTGTTTAAATGTCTTTTATCTCAAAATTAAAATTGACTGAGTTCCAAAATAGTATAAAAATGGAAATCTTTTTAAAGACTTACTGAATTTTCGAAATAAGTAGAAGGAAATCATACTGTATCTACTGAGTGCAGAATACTAAGGAGATCAAAGTGAAACCAAGTAGATCTCAGAAATACATATAAAGTATGTATTAAGTAAGTAGAGTAAGTAAGTAGGCTGTGACCCTCTAATCTTGGTAACACTAAAGGACTAGATAGTTGAATACCTAGATAACTAATACTAAGAAATCTACAAGAATCTAAGAGACACATAAGAATCTCTAAGCCAAAAAAACAGTATGGTAAAAAAAAACAATGAAACACTACCAATACATGGTAAGAATGCTACTCAGAAGAAGTAAGAAATATTTGGACAAATACTAAGACACATACTGAGACTTGTTATCAGATTTATACTTAAACCAATTTTAAGACCTACATAGACCTATATTCAGATGTTATTCTTAAGGATTTATGCTTAGGAGATAATCTAAGGAAATTAAGTTCAGTTTGTAACTAGAAAAAATACTTGTTACAACTTGATGGCAGCTTTTTGGATTTGCAATATAGCCCTATTATAAGTTTGGTGGCATTAGTGAGATTTAAGCAAAGGTCTACAATAGTTTTAATATTACCACTGTGACATATAAACTAAGGTTCAAGAATTGATAAACATATTCATTCTCTTTGATTTTTCATTATGAGCAAAATAATTTCTACTTATTACACTAATGATTTTGGAATTTAATAGATCATATATTATAGATGGTTTTTTAGAAAGCTAACTTCAAATTGCTATCAAGTGTATTTTACTATATTTACTTTTGTTTTGTATACATGTGCAAGTTTTTTGTAAATAAATTTGTCAATAATAATTTCGAGTTTAATCACTCAAGAATAATATTCACATATTATTTGTTTTAATCTTCCAACATTTAATAATAATATTCATATAAAATTTGTATATATTTTTAAACCGAAAACTAATTTTAGCCCTATTTGTTTTAATACTGCATATATCAAAATTAATATTGATCAAGTCTTAAAATAGTATAAATAGACGGGATCTGGCCAAAGAGCCACCAACTTGGCTGATTGCCTGTTCCTAAATTAGTCTCAAGTCTTACTACTTGTTGAGCTTTAAACTGTTACATAGAAATCTTTTCAAGACTTGGTAAATTTTTCAATTCGAAGAGTGAAGTGGAAGTTAATCATACCACAGATACTACTGATATGCAGAATACCAAGGAGATTGAAGTGAAACAAAGTAGATCTCGGGAATACATATACAGTATTGAGAAGGCCATGACCCTCTAATCTTGGGAATGCCTAAAGGACTAGACTAGCTGATCAGATACTTAAATAACTGCAAAAGAATTACAAGGAAGATCATTCTGAGAAATACATTCCAGGCCAATAGTAGACCACTCGGCATATACTAAGAACGCTACCAATATATATACTAAGAACGCTACCAATAGAAGTAGATACTTAGACTAATCCTTAGACATATACCTAGACTTATTCTTAGACTTATACTTAGACTGATACTTATAGACTTATACTCAGACCTATTCTAAGAAACATTTCTCAGATTATTCTAATATTGATAAACCCATAATTTATTAATCGAATAATCTTGGTGGCAGCTACCAACCTAAAAAGAACACTTAAGAGATTAGTAAATTAGCCCTGTGACAGCTTTTGGTGACAGTGTGAAATTATTATTAGAGACAGAAGTAACCCCTAGGACAACTTTGGTGGCAGCTCATAAGATAAGTGACTAGGCAAAGGCTAACAATTAGGAAGACAGAGCGAGCATAGGCCTAGCACATGCAAAAATATCACCTTATTATTATGCATTTGAACTCTATGTGATACAATTTTCTAATATATTTTGTTTTAAAGTTTGTTACAATTGGTTTTTAGCAAAATTGAAAAATGTATTGCATTTTTTGAAAGTTTTTCATCTTGGGCCATAGGTAGTCTAGTGCTGTATATTCCTACACACAATATATAACAAAGTTCTAGGAAGTTGAGTACCATATATATAGTAAGCAAAAAGGAGCCCACTAAGATTTTTTGATATGCACTATTATGACACATGGGAATTTTTAGGCCACTACCTGGTCTATCCATAGTCTATCCCTTGAATCTCTTCTAATATATCTAAATATACTATATATTTAATCTAACCTTTATGCATGTGGCATATAAGATAAAATAGATTGTTCAATATTAATCTAATTAAAGTAGGCCTATAAAACTTAAATTATATATAGAATATAGCCTAGGTTGTGGATTGTGTAGTAGTATATGCCGCAACAAGAATCCTAGCTCATCTAAATATATGCCAGTATATGCCAAAAACAAAAAATTCCCTAAAATGTATGCCAAAAATTCCTCCTAAAAAGTCATTTGGTTTTCATGAGTAGAGTTTTCTAAGAAAGGCTTTTGTATGAAGTTTTTTAAAAATATTATGAATTTTTCCATTTTAAACAAAATTATTTTTTATTTTATTAGAGGCAGGGGGGTTGTGTGCACCCTGGCGCACTTTAGGCAACAGGCACACAACCGGCGAGAGGCATTACTGCCCATTCCGCCGACTCCCCTGAGCAGGCATACAAGCGCGTGGATTTGTTACGCAGGCACACACTCACATAGGAGTGTACAGCGGCCCTAACTTTATCAATTGTTAGGCATGTACACTTCACTGTGCCTTGGGGGGTTGGCTCTCAAGGCCGTTAATTGCACAAGCGAGCCAAGCCGAAATTCCAATTCAGCCCCGAATTAATGTGACTGCACTTGGAATCGAGCCTGGGCCGCTGGCACACCAGAGCAGCTGCGCTACCGCTGGGCTACGGCCCCCCTTAAACAAACTTAAAATTATACCTACATAAATAATGATGCAAAATTGACATTCTTAGTAAAAATTAAAACTAATTTTTTTATTGTTAATTTTAAAGAAGCAAACTTTTTATATCACAGACTTTTTAGACTATACAAATTTTCCTTTACTCTATGGTAAAAATGTTGATTTACATTAAAATTTTTATGCATAGCATGAATTTATTAACCAAAATTTGTACACCAAAAAAGTATAGTTGTGTTACTTGTGTATGCCAAAAGTGTGCCAGGGGCTGTGTATACCAATTGTGTATGCCAAGGACTTAGGGTTGTTATTTTGTATGCTGGAAAGGTTTTGGCATACATGCATACCATCCACAACTTGGAATATAGCAAGAATTCAATGTAAACTTTAGATAATTTGTATATAGTATAGTATTAGTGGTGTTATATATTAAATATAGAAAAATATAGAAATAGTTATATAAATTCAAATTAGGGACAGATCTAAGGGAGGGCTAAGGGAGCCATGCCCCTCCCAAAACCTAGTCCTAGGCCTAGCTAAAGCCAAAGATAACGGCCATACTTTTTTGGCCTACGGCTACAACAAGACATTTATTATATGCTAGGTCTATTTTCCAATATTGCCATTGGGTTAAATAGTGCTTAGTATAGCCTATATAGGCATAGCTTGGCCCCTAGCTCTATGCCTAGCTGTAACTACAAGCCTAAAATAAATTTTGACTATACTTTTCAGATTGTTTATTCTATATGAAGGTATAAAATTAAAATAAAACTGTGTCTAAACCATGAAAAAAAGTAATTACAATTATAATGAAAAAAATTTATGGTTATTACCTTCTGATTGGGATTTGCAAACCATACTTCTGAAAATTTCAGAACAAGTACATACTCGCCATCTCCAGGAATTGGTAATTCATATGTAAAACTTGATGTATGATACCTTTCAGTTTGGTATAATATTTGATCCTGAGGAACAACTCTTCCTATTTCTAAGTTTCTGCCATAATCAGATGGTATGCCAACACTTAATGTGTCCCGTTCGTAGCGAATTCCGTGAATATCTGTGTGCTCTTGCCCACCACAGTTAACAGCGTATATAACATCAAGTGCATGTGTTAGGGAACATGTAATCAGCAAGAGAAAAATGGTGATAACATTTATCGGTAGCATGTCCATTTACTAAAAGAAGTCTTTAAAACAATTGCCAACAACAATTACCATACCAACCAGTCAAAATTCGACCTGAAGAAAGAACTCGAGATGTCGAGATGATGCTTTTTGACTAGAGTTTCTTGGAAGGGTTAGAAAGGTTCGTTAAAAACGACCAAAGTAATGCACAACACATTTTTACTCAAGACTAAAAACTACTATATTCACAACCATTGGCATTATCCCCAATACCAAATTCTTAACTCATTTGCATGTACTTATAAAGTCAGTAAATCTAAGTAAATAGGGTTCGTAGAACCGACATATTCAGGATAACTAAATTTCGAAGAAGATAACGGCACACAAAATATCAGGGGCTACATGGGGCTTAATAGCAAACTGGAAGAAAAAATAAAATTTATTTGGTGTTAACTTAGGGCTGACAAAATACATTGCTTGCCTGCTTCATTTTCTAAACATGTATTCAATAAACATTAATTTATTGCACATGTACACGAGTAACATGTACAGTATACAACAGAATATGTTTTGTTTGTACTATCGATCTTTAATCTCAATTTTAATTGTATCGTGAAATCAGGAGCTTGTTTCTTTTGGGTGAAAAAAGAATGGGGCTGGTTCCCTATTAAAAGCGGTTCTTAGGATCGGACACGTTTGACAATCTCGACCGCAGGTCACAGAGTCACACATAATTATATTCTAATCCCTCGATCCGAACATTTAATACATTTAATTACGTGTGATGATGACTTACTACTGTGAGCTCCACGATGTTAAGGGGTGCAGGGTTTCGAGTGATTACGCTGCGTATCGATCATTATCGTGCGTAGTAGTTTGTACAGTACAGGTACGCATTGCACGTAGTGTACATTCCCTCGATCAGGCCGTGCTGGTAAGTGCCACTTGGCCACTACAGCGAGTGGTGTAGCCTCACTCAAAAAACCGTGACGTGACTATCAGATTCAGGAGCATTTATACACAGCCATATTTCATATTTGTGCATTGAATCGGTAAATTCGGTCGACTAACAGCGCAATATACATGTAGCTATAGCAGTTTTGATAATAAAGTTGCAAGCAATTCACCAGGCTTCTTGAAATTTGGTGATCCGAACTCAATAAAGGGCCAAGGGATCATTTTAACTCAGTCCTATTCACATGCACACCTAGGCTTTAAAATGTACTTCGGAATTAAAGGAATTCTGCCATATGGTTTTGTAATGAAGCTATAGATTTATGAAGAAAAATACTACTTCTAGCTACTCAGATACTGAGCATGCTAGTCATTTTTTGATGACTAACCCAATAAGAATAACGAAAAGTTAAGATAAGAAAAAGCATAAAATTATAGGTAACAGTGACTATTATATTAATATTATTATTTTGACTATTTTATTTGAATTACAAATGAACACATAAAGATGTTAATATTCTTCTGCGCAACTCGTGAATATGCAGTATAAATACACCGATCGTTTCGTAGTATAGTTTAAAGGAAAGAAAAAGTGACTCTTGCAACACGAAACAAGAATGAAAATGCTTCTTCGGCTGATCGGTTTCTAATTGAAAAAACAAAAGCTAGTACGTTACGATGCTAAAATATTAATATACACGCAAATTGGAAGGTGCTGATTTTGCTAAATATTTGTTAAAGCATAGAATTGTGCGTATATTGGCAGAATACGCTTAAACTGAAACGTAAAAAAACAAATGAGCGATGCATAAAATGCATTGCAGCCGTTTAATAACAAATGCAGACAGACGGTTGTCCAGTAATCTTGGGGCTTGTACTATAGCTATGCCTGTTTCCTGAGCACTTGGAAATACGAGTTACTTTGGTGGCTGTTTCGCTTTCGGATGCTTAATAACATAATCGTACTGTAATGTACAGAATCTTAATCAGGATAGGATCTGACAGGGGCCGTAAGCAAATTCTCAATGAATTTATTATCCAAATTTCAAAACAGTGAAGCAGCCCAATGTGTTTAGCAGAGAACGTGGAGAACAGACAGCTTATAAAAACAGTAGAGGCGTTGCTTTTTTTAAAGCAAAACGTTTCAAATAAACAAGCTAATAGCATGGAAGCAGCGCAGTTCGATTATTACACATGAAAGCAACCAGAGAAAAAATGGTTAGATTTTATTAAAACACAAACGCTTATTAATGAGTAGGCTCAACAGCTTGTGAAAAACTGGAGTAGATATTCAGATGAAAATAAAATTAACAGCCAAAGCATAGCTGAAGAGAGCTTGGCCGATTATTACAAGCCAATCGCTTAAAAATAAAATACAATCGGACTACGAGCGTAGCAGCGCACAGTGCATGGCCTGGACTTTTCCAGTGCATTCTGTACGCAGTTTAAATAAATAAAAGTAAATTTTATCCACATGCACTACTGGACTACTGAGTTAAGTAGTTTGCCAGTAAATGCTCAAGCTACAGACACGCACGCTGCTACACGCTAAAACAGTGAGCCTCTCTTTAAAAAAGCGAGCAAAACAAACGAACAAATAAATACCTGACGGCAAATTCACGCAACAGTTACTGACCAAATCAGCGTCGCACACCGGCTTCACAGGTAAAACAGCCGATCGCAGATAGCCTCAGCTGGCTCTGTGGCAATATTCTGGCCCACCATATAGACCAGTTTGTGCGCGTACTGGCACGGGGCGGGCACGCGGATTGAGCCGGCCCAGTTGTAGTACAGATGGCAGCTCCGGAATGTGAGCTGCTGAATCTCATCAACTGGAATGTCGCCAGCGCACTCGACCACGATGTAGTGAGTTGGCGTGACCGTGCCCTGGGTCACATGCTGAGGCACGAGAAAGAAGTCCATCATCTCGGGCCGTGTGATAGAGTGGTCGAGCACAGTGCCTGCGGGGCGAGTGGGAGAATAGAAGTGGCTTAGAGCGAACAGGGCAATATTTGGAGAATTTCTCAGGGCAATACATGGAGAATTTTTCTGGATAATATTTGGAGAATTTTTCAGGGCAATATTTGGAGAATTTCTCTGGTTAATATTTGGAGAATTTCTCTGGATAATATTTGGAAATTTCTCTGGATAATATTTGGAGAATTTCTCTGGATAATATTTGGAGAATTTCTCTGGATAATATTTGGAAATTTCTCTGGATAATATTTGGAGAATTTCTCTGGTTAATATTTGGAGAATTTCTTAGGGCAATATTTGAAGAATTTCTCAGGATAATATTTGGAGAATTTCTCTGGATAATATTTGGAGAATTTCTCTGGATAATATTTGGAGAATTTCTCTGGATAAAATTTGGAGAATTTCTCTGGTTAATATTTGGAGAATTTCTCTGGATAATATTTGGAGAATTTCTCTGGATAATATTTGGAGAATTTCTCTGGATAATATTTGGAGAATTTCTCAGGATAATATTTGGAAATTTCTCTGGATAATATTTGGAGAATTTCTCTGGATAATATTTGGAGAATTTCTCTGGTTAATATTTGGAGAGTTTATCTGGTTAATATTTGGAGAGTTTATCTGGTTAATATTTGGAGAATTTCTCTGGTTAATATTTGGAGAATTTCTCTGGTTAATATTTGGAGAATTTCTTAAGGCAATATTTGGAGAATTTCTCTGGTTAATATTTGGAGAATTTCTCTGGTTAATATTTGGAGAATTTCTTAGGGCAATATTTGGAGAATTTCTCAGGTTAATATTTGGAGAATTTCTTAGGGCAATATTTGGAGAATTTCTTAGGGCAATATTTGGAGAATTTCTCTGGTTAATATTTGGAGAATTTCTCAGGTTAATATTTGGAGAATTTCTCTGGATAATATTTGGAGAATTTCTCTGGATAATATTTGGAGAATTTCTCTGGATAATATTTGGAGAATTTCTCTGGATAATATTTGGAGAATTTCTCTGGTTAATATTTGGAGAATTTCTCTGGATAATATTTGGAGAGTTTATCTGGTTAATATTTGGAGAATTTCTCTGGATAATATTTGGAGAATTTTAAATTCATCAGAGGTCAGCCATGCCGCAATTCTTAAAAAAACATTTTCTTTACAATTTAGGGCAACGTTTATAAAACAGTGACAAGCTAAGGTAGGCTTCAGGATGTTGCTATCAAAATAGTTGAAGTGCATCATCATACCTGGCGGCGGATTTGAAAAGTTGTTGCCCTGAAGCAGGAACAGGCGCTGGTTGATCCTCTTCTGGACAACCATAAACACCAGCTTGGGCCGGTAGCTCGGGTCGTAGCCTCGGATAGCGGCATATATAGCCTTGACTTCTTGCTGCTGCACTTCGCCGATCTGCTTATCGGAAACGCCGTCGCGAAAGACAAAGATGACGTTGGGCGGAGCGCCGACAGTCTGCATGTATTTCGCTATCTGGCTTTGCACAATAACACGCATCGAGTCCAGGATCTCCTGTCCGTGGCGCTGGGTGGCAACTCGCGAGTACCAGCGAGTGCAGGCCTGGTCCACAGAGGCTACTATGCCAGTGTAGGACGTGGTGCGCGCTTTGTCGGCGTGGTAGACATCAATTCCGAGCATCTGTGGGAGCGAATGAGGATGGGAATTGGATTCCTCATAACTAGAAATAAGCGTCACATGGTGGATAGTGTCATTTGACTGCTAATGGCTTGGCTGTCCACAATCTAGGTTTGGGTTGGGGTTAGAGTAAAGGTTCATGTTTAGGTTAGGGTTTGGAATTAGGTTAAGTTTAATTATACATGCGCAACACCCGGCCAATTCAGCTAGGTGGCGAGAGATCTGGCCAAGGTTAGTCGCAGAAACGCCGACCCAAAAAGAACAGTAGTAATAATCAGATGACGAGGCATTTTGCCTTAATAATACAGCTAGTTACTCCCGCCGTTTACTTAAAATTACGTTAGTTTCTTTTATAGGTAAGTTGCATTTTTGGTTAAAAAAGTAAGTTGCACGGCTGGGTGGAATTTCTAAGTTGGGTATGTATGGTTTTAACTAGAACCATACTAGAACTAACTTTAACTAGAGTTAGGTTTAAGGTTAGAGATAGATTGGCAGTCTAATGTCATGGGCAGTTAATTGTCGTAGACCCGCCATATAGATAGTATGCTGATTCTCAAGCATTTGGAACTCTTATTCTTCGCTTTTAGGCTCTTGAATCGCGGAAAGTTTGCAGGGTGTGCAATAAAAATTAGCTAAATTTGCAGTAGGAATTTTGCTCACCATGAATCGATCGTAGGGAATTTCGATGCCCCACAGGGCGCCGCCGAGCTTGACGTTAATCTGGGCGGCAACGTTGACGGCCACGCTGCCCATCTTCTTGGGGTCGCCGATAGTCTTGGTCCACAGGCACTGGCTGGGGACCACCAGCTCGGTGCAGCACAGTCTCTTCACCATGTTATATCGTTCCTCGCGCTGAGAGGTGAACACGGCGCAGACCAGATTCAGGTCCGTGGTGAAGTGCTGCTTGATGGCCTGCTGGTACTGACCGGAGCTGTCATTCGGCAGGGCTACGGTGCTGGGCTGGGCAACTGTGATGCCCATGGCACGGCATTTCTTCATCATGGTCTCGCAGAACGAGGCGATGGTCCGCTCCTCCCTGGCCGGATAGACCACCAGCCACTTCAGCAGCTTGCCGTCAATCAGCACCCGGTTGTCGGCCAGGGCCCGCTTGAACTCGCTGGTCTGGCCGACCGGCACGGGGGCGAATGGGCCGCGGCCTCCGCCTCCGAACAGCACCCGCTCGTTGACAAAGCGGCGGGCGGGCACCACCTCCGGCTCCTCCAGCAGGCGCAGGCCCCAGGCGTCCAGCAGCTGGCGACACTCCGGCCGGTTGTTGATGGTCTGGACGAATTTGCGCAGCTCCATCAGGCGGCGGTCCGGGGACAGCTGAATGGAGAAGGTTGGAGAATTTAAAGTACAAACGAATTCTGGTGCCGCAGGAGCCTTTCTCAACTCAGACTAAACTATTATGGGAACAAAACACAGCAATGCCACTAACCTTGGTGAACTTGGCCAGGTCGCGCATAAGGCGAAAATCTCGCCGCATCGCATCGGTTAGGCCGGTTACGTAGCAAAGCTCTGGCACCAGGCAGATCTGGCGCTGTTCTAGAGTTTTGCCATCCTTGCCGCGGACAGGCTTGGACCGGCTAATTAGCAGAGGCTGCTGCGGATCCTGGATCTCAATGTTGTACGCTTGTCTATAATAATCTAGGAACGACATCTGCGTGCCATTCCGCTCAAACGTGTGCGTGCAGTCCATTGAAGTCTCTACCTGGTCAACGCGCATGATCTTATTATTGTAGCGGGTCACAACCGACGTGCCAACAATGGCGTCTGTCATGTTGGAGAGGCTCGTCCCGACAGACTGGAACAAGTCGTAGACAGTCTGAGAGCGCACTACTCGGTGGCTGGACTCGATCATGAGGCGGAGGCCGCCGTCAACGTGGCTCACGGAGGTGATGTAGCCAGGCCAGACCTGCAGGGAAATATTAAATCAATTAAACAGGATTTGATAATAAATTAAAAAATTCTAAAACAACTCACCTCCATTTGGTGACCAGGGACTCGTTCGCCAGCGTGTGGATTATAATAATGTCTACGGACTTCAATCAGGTCCATCCGAGCTTGAATAGAGCGAAAAATAATGTTGTAGACGCTGGGCAGGCTGGATAGGGTAGCCGTGCCAACTAGTTGCAACTGCACCGCAACCCTCATGTTGCCCGAGGCGGCCTGGTAAACGGCGCTCTCCCTGGGCAGAGGCCTGTTAGTGTACAAACTGTTCCCGGACGGAACTCGGCCAGGAATCTTCTGGAACTCCGGATCCTGGATAGACAGCACCAGCCTGTCCCGCTGCATCCTGGAGTCGACACTAGGATTGAAGGTGATGCTGTACTGATACACCATCGTGTCCGCTCCTTCAACGCGCAGAAAATTAGTCCCAACAGTGACTCGCTGGCCAGTCTTGCCAGTCTTGTCTTCCGGACCGACGCGTCCGATTTGAGGTCGCCGGGTCCGCTCAGGCCGAGCCGCGGCGGCCGCCGGATGCTGGGTAGGCGCGCCCTGAACGCTCATGCGGCTCATTGCCTCTGGCAAAGCGGCGGTCGCTGCTGCCGCGGCCGGGGGAACTCCGCCACGGCCAAAGCCGCGACCAAACGTGGAAGCGGCTGATGGAACGGCGCCGCTAGTAGCCGCCGAGTCTCCACTTGGCTGTGGAACGGCGCCCCGGCCGAATGCGGAGATGCCGCGTCCAAACGCAGGCGCAGCGGGTCCAGGCGTGGCAGCTGCCGACACGCCAGCTTCCTGAGGCGCTGCAGTAGACCTGGCCCGGCCTATAGAGGGCTGCTGGGCAGCAGCACTAGGGTTAGAAGTGTCTGACTCCTTAGCCAGCCCGATAAGCAGGCCACGACCAAGCTGGCCGCGTCCAAAGCTCATTTTTTAGTTAAAGAAGACTATTAAACGTTCAGTTCAAAGCAGTTCAAAAGCAGAACTGTGAAGAACAATGCATTCAGGAAAGCAAAAAAACTTATAAAATTAGGTGCTTATAAATTATAAATAGCTTGACTGAAAAAAGACCATGTGAATACACTGTAAACAAATTATCCTACACTATTGCAATTGACCAAAGCTGTTACTAATGTCAAGCAGTATTTGGAATAACTTAGATAAGGCATTATTTGCAGGGACTTTAAAGAGGGTCTTGTGACTTACAAATATGCATAAAAGGGA
The DNA here is from genome assembly GCA_002269645.1 of Macrostomum lignano. Lineage (NCBI taxonomy): Eukaryota > Metazoa > Platyhelminthes > Macrostomidae > Macrostomum > Macrostomum lignano. Next base: position 79,773 of record NIVC01002168.1, on the reverse strand, counting down.
GATTTGAAAAAAGTGGATGTTTTGCTATTAAACTTTTATATTTACTTTTAAATATAATATAATAATCTAATATAATATAATGAAATGCAACTTTCGATTGATTACAAAGTGCAAGTTGTAAGTCATGAAACTGTCACAAGGTAATATTTGAACAAATTTAAAAGCAAAACTGAAATTTGGAATTGGGGATTCAGCATTGGCAATTTGGCAATGGCATAATAACAAAAAATCATTATGCCATTTTGGCATAACAGCATTACAATCATTATGCCATTTTTTATTTTGACATGTCATCGTATGCCTAAGACACAAAAAACCCAGACTGAAACCATGGTAAGCCATCTATTTTTATACCTATAACTACTGTTTGTTATTGCTTTTTTTACCTATATGACTACTAGTATACCAGTTTTACTAGTTGGTTGGAAATTAATAATCTATTACCAATCTTTTTATTGAATCTATTATAATATTGATCTTTTAACTGAATAGACTATAATTTTCAACAGAATAATTAAATGTGGAAGTAAATTTATATGGCAAAGTTGAGTATTTGCAAAAAAACTTCCCTTTTACTAAAATTTGCCTTCTAAGTTTTACAAATACATATTGGCAAATCATGGCACCCTTACGAAGTCTTTATGGCTATTATTTATAATAGTTATTGTAATAACAATAATACTATGATTGCTAATAAGGCATAATAAAAGTCTACTTATAATTTTATAAGACTAAGCCTAAGACTAAATGAATGAATAGCAAAAAATAACTATGATCATCTTAAGATAGTTAAATGTCATAATCTAATTAATGCTATGAAAATACCTAAGACTATGCCAATACTTTAACTGAGGGTCAATGACAATTCATTAGGTTTATTTATGATAACAAGACTAGACCACTCTAATGCTTAATTAGAAACACTTTTTATTTGCATAATGCCATGTAAATATTGCTAGTATTACTTATTAAATATTGTATAAATAATACTATCACTATTTATACAGTAACTAAAATAAATACTAGTGTAATATATGGTAATATATTTAAACTATAGTCTGGTTACATTGATTTACCATAGTCTATCATTTAAAGGCAAATGTGTCTAATTTTTTTGTAAATACCCTTTTTACATTGCATAATTAATATTAATAACTACATTATAAATCGACATAAATGGTTTCCAGTTCATTTGTCTACTAAGAAAAAGGGGTAAGAAAGGAATAGAATAAAAAACTAATACAATACCTTTGTTAATATTGTTAAAACACTATATGTTCTATCATATTAACAAACTATTTCAAGATATACAAGTAATATCAAGACAATAGAAAGAACTTAATAAACTTGATTAAAAAATATCAATAATTTGTTTCTTTTTTAATAATTTTCAGACATAAGAAAATATGTTATTTTAAATCTATAGTCGTTATATATTATTTCTTTCTTTCTTTCTTTTAACCTTTTTTTCTAATGGCATGTCTAAACTCGGCCTAGTCCATAGTTTTGATTGTAGATTAGCGCTTTATTATATTTAAATTATATTCAAAGAAACTAACTTTTGCAACACTTTAATCAACAAAAAGATTGTTGGATAGCCTCATTTTACATTTAGGAGAATAGGAATATTTTATTATTTCAACATATTTTTGGTGCATTGTGCAGAAAGCTCTAATTTGTATGCCAAAGCCTATATTTATTTATTGACATATATAATAGCTAGAATATCAATGTCTACTTAAAATCTAATAAAATCTAGATTAAAAAAAAATTGAAATATTAAAAATAATTTTTTAAACTTTTTATAAGCATTTTTAATTTAAAATTTAAAATTTTTAGTTTTAGTTTTTAAATTTTAGTTTTAGTTTTAAAACTATGCTTTATTTTAGCTTATATTATCAATGAAAACTATCAAAAAATCAACTAAAGCTTTATAATAATAGTAAAATTCTATTTAGAATTAAACTATTCATTTTTAGGTTATTAAGCCCTATGGCTATGTTTTAGGTAGGCCACCTATTGTGAGCTAAATTTTTTTATCAGCTTTTGCTTCATACATGCGCAACCCCCCTGATTTACACTGGCCATGCAACTTACTTTTTGACCAAAAATGCAACTTACCTGTGAAAGAAACCCTAAAGCAAACCCTTGCTTATTTGGGTAAACGGCAGGAGTAACTATGACTGTCTTATCAGGCTTAAATGCCTCAGCATCTAATTAGTACTATGTCCATATTCTTTGGGGTGGCATTTTTGCGATTTACCCCTGGTCCACCACATTTTACGGTGGCCAGATCGGCCAGGTCAGCCAGCAGTTGCGCATGTATGTTTTGCTTGGTCTATATATGCTAGGCCTACTATACATTAAATTAAAAATTTTCTATTAGACTTTTACTGTATTCCATATGTGCTATTTTGTATATATTTTTTTATATGCACTGGATTTTTTTGCTATAATGTACACCTTCCTGAGTATGGCTCCTATCTTACTCTACATTTCCACCCTCATTTCCTAGCCAACAGATAGATTTAAAAAGAGAAAACCGGCGATTTTCCTCCTTCGTTCGTTAAATTATTTTTTCGATTTGAATCGGTGCGTAGACGCGAAAAAGTGACGTGGCAGCATTTGAAATTGTGCGTATTGAAAAAATGATGTGGCAGTAGTGGAAAGGACATGGGGTTGCTGCTGACACATGTCTATGGCACTACTCACCTACTCGGTTCGTGGCGGAGTATAGGCAGCAGCTTGCACTCGCTCCTTGCTCCCCTTCCCACTCTCGCATGAGCTTTGACTTATCGCATTGAGTCTTCACTTGTTAAATTTTATTAAATTTTACTCGAACTGCAACATGGCTGGGCGCCCAGCGGCACCTACATTCATCGTCCCTCCTGGACAACTGCGTCCCTCGCTGCCCTATTGTTGTTGTTTACTGTCGTTACATGTCGTTTACCATTACCGTTTGTCTTTAGTTAAACAACTCCATCCAACTTTCCGAGAAAAATTTAAGTCCTAGCATCCCATTACTGTCGTTTTCTGACATTACTCAGTAGTCACAACTTGTTTCTGTCGAAAAAATAATTTAACGAACGAAAGAGGAAAATCGCCAGAAAACCTTACATCTACTTAGGTTAGGCCTAGCTCAATTGGCACTTAGCATAAATCACATATACACTTTATTTACCTTTAGTTAGTATCAACTTGTCATAAAAATAAAAGATAAATATTTTTAATTTTTTTTAGTTACCATGTTACATAATAATTCCAGTACTATTCAGGCATATATAGTACAGGTAAGGTAAATAACACTTGCAATAATGACAATGACATGGTACTGTGCAAATAATGATTGCCTTGGCCTACTTCTAATCTTCTATCTAAATCTAAATATACTAAATCTCTAATATTTATATGTTTGTCCATAACGCTCTAGAGATTGCAATTCTTCACCGATTTTGATCGCGTTTTCGCCAAAAGATTTGTAATCAGCCCAGGATTGTATGGTTAATTACTATACTATTTTTATGAAAAGATTACTACTATTCCAGAACTAGTTAGCGATTAGATTGATAAGGAAAGGTCTGTAGTGTAAAAACTAAGTACATGAAGTGACTGTTTCAGAATACATCACATCACCATGGCATACGATATAATTATTTTTATATATTATAAAAGCAAATAAAATTGGGCTAAAAGAAAAACTCTAAAAATAGCGTATGCCAGCTAATAAAAGCAGTTAGGACACAGGTCACACAGTCTAACTGTGCGATTTCGTGACACAGCCAGCACAGTGCTAGAAACAGTTCTGTGCTGAGCCAGCGAATTAGCGAATATTTGTACAGGCTGTTAAATTTAATACAAAAGAATAAGAGCTGAGCAAACCAAAGTATATTACACTCAGTAAAACAATGTTAAATTATTTATTTTCTGATTATTTTCTACTGACAAGTGCTTCTGTTAGAAACAGGCTAAAAGCAAAAAAAAATTGTCTGTTATTTTAAAGACCCAAAGAGTATCAAAAGAGTTATCCTTTGATACAAGCAAAAGTTCGACAAGCAAAGTTCGGCAAGCAGGAGACGACATGTCTCCCCCCCCCCCCCCCCCCCCCAGTAAAAGTCATGGGAAGACATACCAATGCTTTTGTCCCTCCCCCCCACCCAACCTCATGACCCATTATGAAAATCAATAATTTTGCTTCAGGGTGACAAAATATCGTGCCTGCGGCGCTAAAATGAGTACCTGCGGCGCTAAAAATGAGTGCCTGCGGCGCTAAAATGAGTGCCTGCGGCGCTAAAATGAGTGCCTGCGGCGCTAAAATGAGTGCCTGCGGCGCCAAATGAGCGCTGACAACACCGATTCAGAAAGTAATGTACATGTAGAACTCTTGGCTTTGTCCCCCCACCATAAAATCCATATGGCGACGCCCCTTGGGGTTAACTTAAACTTATAACTTTTTTATCTCAAGGCCCAGATAGAGAACCTAGCGCATGACTGTGGGCCTGAGGAGGGGAGAGAGAATGAAGAGAGATAGGAGAAAGGAGAGGCGAAGGAATAAAAGAGAAGAGAGGAGAAAAAACGATAGATGAAATAGGATTTTAGAGAGTGGAGAGCTAGAGGAGAGAGAAGAGATGAGAAGAAAGGAGAGGAGAGAGGATCGATTTTACAAACCAGAAAGTAGGTTTTTACCATCGAGCTAAGCTGTGGCGAATTCAAATAATGAGGCTTTAAGGCGCAAGGCGGTGGCGATCTTTTGTTTAGTCTTTGTTTGAAATTCAAAATGCCTAATATAGAAAGTGTTTACGTGTACGCGGAAATTTCTCGAAGCTGAGTACAAGTACAATAAAGCATCAAAAAATTAAATAGCCATTGCTTAGTAGTCTTATAGAAGTGCATTTCTGATTGAGATAATCAATGCATGGTTATACATGTACCATATGGCCCTGCATGCTCCAAGTGCCATATGGCCCTGCGCTCAACCTGGCTGGCGACACGGCCGAAGAGCGCAGAAACGAGCTGCGCACCTTCTTCGCCGCCATTGTCAACGCGCCGCCGCCGACTCTGCCGAACGAGATGCCGCTGCCCCCCGAGGTGGCGCTGCCGCGGCAGGAGGACTTCGACACCCGTCCTGTGACCAGCACCGACGTCGTGGAATTCGCCCGCAGGGCTCCGGGAGGCCGCGCCCCCGGCCCGGACGAGGTCCCCGTCGAGGCGCTGCGAGTCACAAGGGTTGCCACTGAGGTGGCCCGCGTGATGAACGGCGTCCTGGCGGGAGGCCCCGCGCCCCGCGAGTGGACCCAGGCCAACATCGTCGGCATCCCGAAGAAGCCGGGCACTACACGGAAGGAGGAGCATCGTGGAATCTCGCTCATGTCCTGTACCGCGAAGCTGTTCAATCGGGTGCTATTAGCACGGTTACAGCCCGTGCTGGACTCGTTCCTGCGGTACGAGCAGAACGGTTCCGCCCCCATCGCGGTACGGTGACGCAGATCCTGGCCCTCCGCCGCATCATCGAGGAGGCGCGCATCCACCAGTCAAGCCTTATCGTCATCTTTGTTGACTTCCTCAAGGCCTTCGACTCGGTGGCGCGCGGCGCGCTGCCTCACGTGCTCCGTGCCTACAACGTACCGCAGCAGCTGATCTCCGCCATCATGGCGCTGTATCAGGACACCACCGCCGCGGTAGCGACGCCAGACGGACCGTCGGACCTGTTTAGCACGACCTCCGGAGTGCTACAGGGTGACACTCTGGCGCCCTTTCTCTTCGTGCTGGTGATGGACTGGGTGCTCAGGACCGGCCTGCCGACATCAGAGAACGGCTTTCTGCTGCAAAGGCGCACCAGTAGACGGCACCCGGAGAAGAAACTGTCTGTCCTTGGCTACGCGGACGACCTCGCCCTGCTGTCTTCCACGGCCGAAGGCGCCCAACGGCTGCTGGACGGCCTGACTGCGGCGGCGGCGAGGGTCGGTCTCGTCATCAACGCCAGGAAGACCGAGGTGCTGACGGTGCCGCATGATCTACCCGCCGAGATTCGACTTCGAGACGGCGACGGCCCCGGGACGGCGCTCCCGAAGTGCCTTCAGTTCGTCTACCTCGGCGGACTGGTGCCGGACGTCGGTGACGACCTAGCGAGACGGCGCGGCAAGGCCTGGGCTGCCTTCCGATCTGTGCGGGCGGTGCTGCTCTCCGAGGCCCTGTCCGATGGCGCCAGGTCCCAGCTGTTCCAGGCGGTTGTTGAGACCGCCCTGCTGTACAATGCTGAGACCTGGACGCTGACCGGGGCGCTTGAGGCGCAGCTCGACGCGGCGCATGCGGCCCTAGTCCGCGCCGCTTTCGGCGCCCGCCGCGGCCCTGGCAGCGAGACAACCGAGTCCCTGTACAAACGCACAGGCCTGACGCGGCCTTCTGCCCTGCTGAGTCAGCGGCGCCTGCGGCTTGCCGGCCATGTCATCCGGGCCGAAGCCTACTGCCCAGAGCCGCTGCAGGACGTCCTGCTGTGGACCCCGCAGGGACCGCGCAGGCGTGGTCAGGGACGATCAGCCCGCTACGTCGACCGCCTTTTTGAAGATGCGCGAGCACCCAGCCAGACGGCCGGTGTGAAGCACATTAGAGACCTGGCTCTGAAACGCGCGATTTGACGCTCCCCCCTCTTGGCCACTCCCGTGGCTGGCGTGGGGCGTAACTATTATTATTATTATTATTATTATGCTCCAAGTGCTTTTAAATGGCAGCTTTCTGTTTGAAAATTTTGTCGTATGATCGTATCTAATATCTGAAACATTGAAACTCATTTAACTTATTTAAACACGAATCTAAGACCACAGATACGAATATCTAGCTGCGCTATATAAGCCCACAGATACTATTCTCAACTAATATGTTTAGCTGCTCAGTAGTATGAGCGTGAAAAGCAAAATTTATAGCTCGTAATTAATTGATACATCGAATAATTAATTGAAAAATAATTAATTGACGTTGTCTATACAATCATAATTCCAACTTACGATATTTTTATTCATTCAGTAAACAAGTGAGACAGAGGACAGTAAATGGGCAATAATATGATTCACACATGCAGTTAAATCATAAATTTTTACTGCAGTATTGAAAATGAAATGACCTTGTTAATTAAGCTATGAGTCTTCATTTTCTGTCTGTCTGTCTGTCTGTCTGTCTGTCTGTCTGTCTGTCTGTCTGTCTGTCTGTCTGTCTGTCTGTCTGTCTGTCTGTCTGTCTGTCTGTCTGTCTGTCTGTCTGTTCGTATGTCTGTCTGTCTGTCTGTCTGTCTGTCTGTCTGTTCGTATGTCTGTCTGTCTGTCTGTCTGTCTGTCTGTCTGTTCGTATGTCTGTCTGTCTGTCTGTCTGTCTGTCTGTCTGTCTGTCTGTCTGTCTGTCTGTCTGTCTGTCTGTCTGTCTGTCTGTTCGTATGTCTGTCTGTCTGTCTGTCTGTCTGTCTGTCTGTCTGTCTGTCTGTCTGTCTGTCTGTCTGTCTGTCTGTCTGTCTGTCTGTCTGTCTGTCTGTCTGTCTGTCTGTCTGTCTGCTGTCTGTCTGTCTGTCTGTCTGTCTGTCTGTCTGTCTGTCTGTCTGTCTGTCTGTCTGTCTGTCTGTCTGTCTGTCTGTCTGTCTGTCTGTCTGTCTGTTCGTATGTCTGTCTGTCTGTCTGTCTGTCTGTCTGTCTGTTCGTATGTCTGTCTGTCTGTCTGTCTGTCTGTCTGTCTGTCTGTCTGTCTGTCTGTCTGTCTGTCTGTTCGTATGTCTGTCTGTCTGTCTGTCTGTCTGTCTGTCTGTCTGTCTGTCTGTCTGTCTGTCTGTCTGTCTGTCTGTCTGTCTGTCTGTTCGTATGTCTGTCTGTCTGTCTGTCTGTCTGTCTGTCTGTCTGTCTGTCTGTCTGTCTGTCTGTCTGTCTGTCTGTCTGTCTGTCTGTCTGTCTGTCTGTCTGTCTGTCTGTCTGTCTGTCTGTCTGTCTGTCTGTCTGTCTGTCTGTCTGTCTGTCTGTCTGTTCGTATGTCTGTCTGTTCGTATGTCTGTCTGTCTGTCTGTCTGTCTGTCTGTCTGTCTGTCTGTCTGTCTGTCTGTCTGTCTGTCTGTCTGTCTGTCTGTCTGTCTGTCTATCTGTCTGTCTGTTAGCGATTTGAATCCAGATGAAATTAAAGCAACAAATGCTACGAGCACTGATTGCAATGTCAAGACAAGCCAATGCTTGGCTTTCCTTTAACTCTGCGATTGGCCCTCCAGCTGCAGAGCGAATCAAATACGTCGCTTCCGTTAATACAAGCTATTACTATTTATAACGCAGGAGAAATCACAGAAGCAGGCAAGAGAGAGTCTGTGAGATCCGACACCGGCTCTGCATCTTGAGGATCAACAGAAATAACTCCAGATGGCATTCCCGTTGGTACAATCGGGATTGCGTCATCCTCAGCCTTCTTCGTCCTCTCTGGCGAGGCGGATTCTGCTGCTGATGCTGCTAGCGCTGACCTGGCCTCGGCAGGCTGCTGCAGCAGGCCTTCGGACGGGAGTGTATCCCGGGGACCTGCTGCTCGGCGGCCTGTTCCCGCTGCACTACGCCAACCTCTCCGCCGGGCCCAACAACCGGTGCGGCCGTCTCAATCCGTTCGAAGGCGTCCAGGCCGTGGAGGCGACGCTGTTCACCCTGGAGCAGCTGCGCCAGTCCCGCTTGCTGGCTGGCGGCCTTCAGATCGGCGCCCTCCTAGTCGACACCTGCCAGGATGTCGATGTGGCGCTGACGCAGTCGCTTAACTTTACTAACGCGCTGGCGGCTGGAGCTCTGCGCCGCGGCCTCATCCGCTGCTCGGCCGGCGGCCGGCCTGAGTTCGTTGCCAGCGCCGGTGTCGGCGGCGGCGGCGGCTTCGACGGCGTCATCGGGCTTCTCGGAGCCGCCGAGAGCGACGTCACGGTCGCCATTGCCGGATTTATGAAGCACTTCCGGGTGCCGCAGGTGAGTGCTGGCCTTTCTTCAACGATGAACGCACAACGATTCGTGTCACTCATTGAGTCTCATTTCGTGTCTAACACCGTGTCTCCCCCTGTGTCACTCATTGAGTCTCATTTCGTGTCTAACACCGTGTCTCCCCCTGTGTCACTCATTGAGTCTCATTTCGTGTCTAACACCGTGTCTCCCCCTGTGTCACTCATTGAGTCTCATTTCGTGTCTAACACCGTGTCTCCCCCTGTGTCACTCATTGAGTCTCATTTCGTGTCTAACACCGTGTCTCCCCCTGTGTCACTCATTGAGTCTCATTTCGTGTCTAACACCGTGTCTCACCCTGTGTCACTCATTGAGTCTCATTTCGTGTCTAACACCGTGTCTCAACCCTGTGTCACTCATTGAGTCTCATTTCGTGTCTAACACCGTGTCTCCCCCTGTGTCACTCATTGAGTCTCATTTCGTGTCTAACACCGTGTCTCACCCTGTGTCACTCATTGAGTCTCATTTCGTGTCTAACGCCGTGTCTCACCCTGTGTCATTCATTGAGTCTCATTTCGTGTCTAACACCGTGTCTCACCCTGTGTCACTCATTGAGTCTCATTTCGTGTCTAACACCGTGTCTCACCCTGTGTCACTCATTGAGTCTCATTTCGTGTCTAACACCGTGTCTCAACCCTGTGTCACTCATTGAGTCTAATTGTGTGTCTAACACCGTGTCTCCCCCTGTGTCACTCATTGAGTCTCATTTCGTGTCTAACACCGTGTCTCCCCCTGTGTCACTCATTGAGTCTCATTGTGTGTCTAACGCCGTGTCTCACCCTGTGTCATTCATTGAGTCTCATTTCGTGTCTAACACCGTGTCTCACCCTGTGTCACTCATTGAGTCTCATTGTGTGTCTAACACCGTGTCTCACCCTGTGTCACTCATTGAGTCTCATTTTGTGTCTAACACCGTGTCTCACCCTGTGTCACTCATTGAGTCTCATTTTGTGTCTAACACCGTGTCTCACCCTGTGTCACTCATTGAGTCTCATTTCGTGTCTAACATCGTGTCTCCCCCTGTGTCACTCATTGAGTCTCATTGTGTGTCTAACACCGTGTCTCACCCTGTGTCACTCATTGAGTCTCATTGTGTGTCTAACACCGTGTCTCACCCTGTGTCACTCATTGAGTCTCATTGTGTGTCTAACACAGTGTCTCACCCTGTGTCACTCATTGAGTCTCATTGTGTGTCTAACACCGTGTCTCACCCTGTGTCACTCATTGAGTCTAATTGTGTGTCTAACACCGTGTCTCACCCTGTGTCACTCATTGAGTCTCATTTCGTGTCTCAAAAGAAGAAGATTTACCGTAGCCGGGCTACTGAAGTTTTAAGAGTACTTTTGCGTGTCGGAGATCTGGGGCACCGGGGAGGGGGCAGTTCGGGAGCTTTGCCGCTCTGCTAATCGAACTGCCGAAATCTATATTTTTGAGCTGAGGTTATAAACTCTCGCCTGTGCAGTGCATTTCTAGCACCGACTGCATGCATATTATTGAGCATTTCCGCATCCTTGATGAAAAGTATTCAAATTCAGGTGAGGAATCGATGCCCTCCCACAGCCAGTGCAGCCACCGCTGCTTTAACAGCCTACGGAACCTATCATCAAGAAGAAATGGAGAATTAAGAAATAAGTTGTTGCGAGCACTTTCATCTTGTAAATAAATTGGTTTTCCACTGAAATAACAAACGGCCAGTGGCCTTCGTGCGTTTACAGAATGCCGACTTCTTCACAAGCACCGGTGCCTGCAGGCTGTTGACCTCTCCAAAAAGCACCGGTGCCTGCAGGCTGTTGACCTCTCCAAAACACCGGTGTCTGGAAGATGTTGACCTCCAAAAAGCACCGGTGTCTGAAAATGTTGACCTCCAAAAGGCACCGGTGTCTGAAAACGTTGACCTCAAAAAGGCACCGGTGTCTGGAAGATGTTGACCTCCCCAAAGCACCAGTGTCTGGAAGATGTTGACCTCCCCAAAGCACCAGTGTCTAATCGATGTTGACCTCCCCAAAGCACCAGTGTCTGGAAGATGTTGACCTCCCCAAAGCATCAGTGTCTAATCGATGTTGACCTCCCCAAAGCACCAGTGTCTGGAAGATGTTGACCTCCCCAAAGCACCAGTGTCTAATCGATGTTGACCTCCCCAAAGCACCAGTGTCTGGAAGATGTTGACCTCCCCAAAGCATCAGTGTCTAATCGATGTTGACCTCCCCAAAGCACCAGTGTCAAATCGATGTTGACCTCCCCAAAGCACCAGTGTCTAATCGATGTTGACCTCCCCAAAGCACCAGTGTCTGGAAGATGTTGACCTCCAAAAGGCACCGGTTTCTGGAAGATGTTGACCTCCCCAAAGCACCTGTCTTGGCAGGCTATTGAGCCCCCAACAAAGCACCAGTGCCTGCAATCTTAACCAATCCAGCATAGCCTGTTCAGAAAGCCATTGACTGAAGCAATCGAGAGACGCCATGACCGTCCGATAATGCTGTGTGATTGCAGCAACTGGAAATTACTGAGCTACGGAAGGATTCGTAGATAAATAATAAATAAAAGTACAGGCCCTGTCCGGGAAATCAGGAGTCGGCTGGAAATAATGGGAAGAAAAGGGAACGCGAAAGATTGCGGGGGGAAACAGAAGCGAGAGCGAAGTCAGCAGCTGCTTCAAATATGCAAAAGCAGAAGACCTGCCTGAGCGCTGAGAGTAAACACGAGTGCTGAAAGAGCCTTCTGCTGCTACCCCACACAGGTCATTAATCTCCAATTCAAAATTCTCAGGCGTGCCGAGCACAGAGTAGGGGCAAGTTTGCCCTTCCATAACTGCCTCAATGTGAACTTTATTCGCTCAACACTGTTCCTTTCAGATCAGCTACCTGTCAACATCTTCGATCCTGAGCTCCAAGGAGAAATATCCCTACTTTCTGCGCACCGTTCCATCCGACTCCAACACGGTGCGGGGCATCGTTGACCTGCTCAGGTGAGTCACGTTTGACCTGGTCAGGTGAGTCATGGTTGACCTGCTCAAGTGAGTCATGGTTGACCTGGTCAAGTGAGTCATGGTTGACCTGGTCAGGTGAGTCATGGTTGACCGGCTCAAGTGAGTCATGGTTGACCTGGTCAGGTGAGTCATGGTTGACCTGCTCAAGTGAGTCATGGTTGACCTGGTCAGGTGAGTCATGGTTGACCTGCTCAAGTGAGTCATGGTTGACCTGGTCAGGTGAGTCATGGTTAACCTGCTCATGTGAGTCATGTTTGACCTGCTCAGGTGAGTCATGGTTGACCTGCTCAGGTAAGTCATGTTTGACCCGCTCAGGTGAGTCATGTTTGACCTGCTCAGGTGAGTCATGTTTGACCCGCTCAGGTGAGTCATGTTTGACCTGCTCAGGTGAGTCACGGTTGACCTGCTCAGGTGAGTCATGTTTGACCTGCTCAGGTGAGTCATGTTTTACCTGGTCAGGTGAGTCACGGTTGACCTGCTCAGGTGAGTCATGTTTTACCTGGTCAGGTGGGTCGAGGTTGACCTGGTCAGGTTCATACCCATGACGGCCAACCCCAAGGCGCAGAAAGTGTACATGCTTGTCTGTTAGAAAGTCAGGACCGGTGTACACCTTGAGTGAGCGTGTGTGTGAGTGGGAGTCTGTGTGTGTCTGTGTCTGGGCACCTGATGCCCGGCCTTCCAGCCATTTTCTTCCATGGACATCGATTTTTCTCAATAAAGCTCTTTTGATTTTGGCTGTCAGCCCAGACATCAGACTCGTTAGAGCTCCATGAACTGCATGCTTTGAAGGGCTACCCCTGTGTTTTGGGAGTTACTTTCGATTGCTTGAATGGTTATAGCGAGCGAAGCCAGTGTTTCTCTCAAAGGAGGGGAGTTCTCAATGCGGAGCTCACTGGAATTCGAACCGGGGTAGCAGGTGTCCGAAAGCACGGCAGGAAAACCCTTGCCTGCTTGTTGAAACATTTTTTCGCGGAAAATTTTCTTTAAAACTTGCTACTCTTTTTAGTCAGTTTCTTTTAGGCTTTCACAAGCTCGAATCATTGCTGACCCTCGAACTTGAAGCAGAAATTAAAGAAACTGCACGACGGCCTGCTGAGCAAAGCTGGAGTTCATTCTTGTATCCCCCTTTTAAGTCTTTTTTAAATACTGTAGGTCATTTGTCTTAAACTTCTCCTCAGCTTGAGTTCCAGTTCTCATGAAATTCTCATCAGCTTGAGTTCCAGTTCTCATGAAATTCTCATCAGCTTGAGTTCCAGTTCTCATGAAATTCTCATCAGCTTGATTTCCAGTTCTCATGAAATTCTCACCGGCTTGAGTTCCAGTTCTCATGAAATTCTCACCGGTTTGAGTTCCAGTTCTCATGAAATTCTCACCGGCCCGAGTTCCAGTTCTCATGAAATTCTCACCAGCTTGAGTTCCAGTTCTCATGAAATTCTCATCAGCTTGAGTTCCAGTTCTCATGAAATTCTCACCGGCTTGAGTTCCAGTTCTCATGAAATTCTCACCGGTTTGAGTTCCAGTTCTCATGAAATTCTCACCGGTTTGAGTTCCAGTTCTCATGAAATTCTCATCAGCTTGAGTTCCAGTTCTCATGAAATTCTCACCGGTTTGAGTTCCAGTTCTCATGAAATTCTTACCGGCTTGAGTTCCAGTTCTCATGAAATTCTCATCAGTTTAAGTTCCAGTTCTCATGAAATTCTCATCAGCTTGAGTTCCAGTTCTCATGAAATTCTCATCAGCTTGAGTTACAGTTCTCGTGAAATTCACACCGGCTGGAGTTCTAGTTCTCATGAAATTCTCATCAGCTTGAGTTCCAGTTCTCATGAAATTCTCATCAGTTTGAGTTCCAGTTCTCATGAAATTCTCACCAGCTTGAGTTCCAGTTCTCATGAAATTCTCCTCAGCTTGAGTTCCAATTGACATGAACTTCTCATTAGTTTGAGTTCCAATTGACATGAACTTCTCATTAGTTTGAGTTCCAGTTCACATGAACTTCTCATTAGCTTGAGTTCCAGTTCACATGAAATTCTTACGAGCTTGAGTTTGATTTAAAAGCTGATGCCACTCCTGTATAAAATATAAAAAGCTTTCTTTCTACGAAATCCATGTTTGATTTCGCGCACTTCTCACAGTCGCCCTCCTGAGTCCTCTCTAAGCAAACAAGCAAATCTACAAGATAGATCTCGCAGGCGAAGAATCTGTTTCAACAGAATCCCACGAGAAATGAGGGTTTCCGCGCGCAGCCTTGTACGAGTGCAAAACCTTCAAGCGTTTACTTCTGGCTAGCGGCTTCCTGATAGCCACTTCAGCAAATTTCTTATACTGCAGTCAGGAAAACTCAATTCTCCTCCCGTCCCCACTCCTCGAGTTCAAATCGGAGACAAACGCCAAGTCTTGAGCCGAATTTCTGTCACGGTGCAGCTTTAACTTGATGTTTTGCACTTCTTCCTACCCAACCAATCTCTATGCCCGCACTCCTACCAGCCGACACGGCAGACAGGCCCAGAAGATTGACCGAGAAAAAGCGATCCCCGAGGGGTCCGACAGCCAATAGATTTTGCTTGGGTCAGCTTGCGTTCCGATCCTCTTTGCACTTTTAAATGCTGCATGTTTCCTTAAGCAAACCGGAAATATTTACTCATTCATGGAATCGCTCATAAACTGCAACTCACGAACTTTCAAAGCTCATGATCTCATTTATGAGCTAACAATCATGAGCTCATTATCTTATATACGAGTATGAGCTGTCAATCATGAGCTCATGATCTCATTTATGAGCTGTCAATCACGAGCTCATGACCTCATTTATGAGCTATCAAGCACGAGCTCATGATCTCATTTATGAGCTATCAAGCACGAGCTCATGATCTCATTTATGAACTGTCAATCACGAGCTCATGATCTCACTTAGGAAGTGTCAATCATGAACTCATGATCTCATTTATGAGCTGTCAATCATCAACTCATGATCTCATTTATGAGCTGTCAATCACGAGCTCATGATCTCATTTATGAACTGTCAATCATGAACTCATGATCTTATACACGAGTATGAGGTGTCAATCATGAGCTCATGATCTCATTTATGAACTGTCAATCTTGAGCTCATGACCTCATTTATGAGCTGTCAATCATGAGCTCATGACCTCATTTATGAGCTGTCAATCACGAGCTCATGACCTCATTTATGAACTGTCAATCATGAGCTCATGATCTCACTTATGAACTGTCAATCATGAACTCATGATCTCATTTATGAGCTGTCAATCATGAACTCATGATCTCATTTATGAACTGTCAATCACCTGATCACTCGAGAGATCAAAGACTTCCCCATTCGCTGGCTCGCTGCAGGCAGCAGAACTGGACCTACGTCCACGTGGTCTACGACGACACAAACTACGGCACAACGGCCTTCAACGTGTTCGAGCAGCTCATCGAGTCGGAGACCTCGCCGAAGACTCGGCACGGTCGGATCTGCATCTCAACTAAGATTAAAATTGACAGCTCGGATTGGGAGGCGCCAGACTACACCAGGGCTGTGCACGAGAACCTCCTGGCACCGTCCAATGCCAACGGTGAGTGCCGACCGCGGATTTCATTATGAATTTTCTCATTACGGTGAGGAATCATCTATGGGGGATTACGGCGAGGAATCCAAGAGATTAGGGCGAGGAATCTATGGGGATTACGGCGAGGAATCCTAGGGAAAACGGCGAGAAATCCTAGGGATTACGGCGATGAATCCAAGTGATTACGGCGAGGAATCTATGGAAATTACGGCGAGGAATCCTAGGGAAAACGGCGAGAAATCCTAGGGATTACGGCGATGAATCCAAGTGATTACGGCGAGGAGTCCAAGAGATTACGGTGAGGAATCCTAGTGATTACGGGAGGAATCTGGGAGAATTTAAATTGGAATTCAGGGGATTATGGCGATGAATCTATGGGAATAACGGCGAGGAATCTAGGGGATTACGGCGAGGAATCCAGGGATTACGGCGAGGAATCCAGGGATTACGGCGAGGAATCCAGGGATTACGGCGAGGAAACCAAGGGATTAGGGCAAGAAATCTATGGGGATTACGGCGAGGATTCCAAGGGGTTAAGGCGATGAATCCATGGGGATCACGGCGAGGAATCTATGGGGAAAGCGGCGAGGAATGAAGAAATCGATGGAATCGAGGTGAAGAACAGGTGATTATGGGGTAGAATCTAGGATATTAAGGTCAGTAGTGCATAAGATTAAGGCAGGGAATATGGGCGATTACAGTGACCTCTCGCGACCTCTCTCCCTAATCACCGATATATTGGGCCCAGTCTGACTTTTTCATTACGCTAGTACCTGGGTGTTATTACCATTGACTGCAAGCCAGCAAGCCCGTGTCTTCCACAAGCGGCAGCCGGGGTGCCATAAATTCGAAGAATAAGTAAAGATCTGCCAATCGAAGCAAACAGACTGCGTGTTCGAGGAAGGATGCGATCCTTATCTGACCAGATCTTGCAGACGAGCGAACTGGTAGAGTGCGAACGGCCTGCTGGAAGCTGGGGAGCCTCATTAGGAGCTGGGATGGGGCTTGAAGACCGCGATACTGAGAAAGGGGCTCTGCTAGATACCAGGGGGTAGACAAAGGGGAGGATTTCGGGTAGATTAGGGGAGAGGGTAGATAAGAGTAGAGACGAGAGAAAAGAGAGTAGACAAAGAGAGAGGAGAGAGAGAGTAGACGAGGGGGAGGAGAGAGAGTAGACAAGGGGGAGGAGAGAGAGTAGACGAGGGGGAGGAGAGAGAGTAGACAAAGGGAGAGGAGAGAGGGTAGACAAAGGGAGAGGAGAGAGAGTAGACAAAGAGAGAGGAGAGAGAGAGTAGACGAGGGGGAGGAGAGAGAGTAGACAAGGGGAGAGGAGAGAGTAGACAAAGGGAGAGGAGAGAGAGTAGACGAGGGGGAGGAGAGAGAGTAGACAAGGGGAGAGGAGAGAGTAGACAAAGGGAGAGGAGAGAGAGTAGACAAAGGGAGAGGAGAGAGAGTAGACAAGGGGGAGGAGAGAGAGTAGACAAAGGAGAGGAGAGAGAGTAGACAAGGGGGAGGAGAGAGAGTAGACAAGGGGAGAGGAGAGAGTAGACAAAGGGAGAGGAGAGAGTAGACAAAGGGAGAGGAGAGGGAGTAGACAAGGGGGAGAAAAGAGAGTAGACAAAGAGAGAGGAGAGAGAGAGTAGACGAGGGGGAGGAGAGAGAGTAGACAAGGGGAGAGGAGAGAGAGTAGACAAGGGGAGAGGAGAGAGTAGACAAAGGGAGAGGAGAGAGTAGACAAAGGGAGAGGAGAGAGAGTAGACAAGGGGGAGGAGAGAGAGTAGACAAGGGGAGAGGAGAGAGTAGACAAAGGGAGAGGAGAGAGAGTAGACGAGGGGGAGGAGAGAGAGTAGACAAGGGGAGAGGAGAGAGTAGACAAAGGGAGATGAGAGAGGGTAGACAAAGGGAGAGGAGAGAGAGTAGACGAGGGGAGAGGAGAGAGAGTAGACAAAGGGAGAGGAGAGAGAGTAGACAAAGGGAGAGGAGAGAGAGTAGACAAAGGGAGAGGAGAGAGAGTAGACAAGGGGAGAGGAGAGAGTAGACAAAGGGAGAGGAGAGAGAGTAGACAAGGGGAGAGGAGAGAGAGTAGACAAGGGGAGAGGAGAGAGTAGACAAAGGGAGATGAGAGAGGGTAGACAAAGGGAGAGGAGAGAGAGTAGACGAGGGGGAGAAGAGAGAGTAGACGAGGGAGAGGAGAGAGAGTAGACAAAGGGAGAGGAGAGAGAGTAGACAAAGGGAGAGGAGAGAGAGTAGACAAGGGGGAGGAGAGAGAGTAGACAAGGGAGAGGAGAGAGTAGACAAAGGGAGATGAGAGAGGGTAGACAAAGGGAGAGGAGAGAGAGTAGACGAGGGGGAGAAGAGAGAGTAGACGAGGGGAGAGGAGAGAGAGTAGACAAAGGGAGAGGAGAGAGAGTAGACGAGGGGGAGGAGAGAGAGTAGACAAGGGGAGAGGAGAGAGTAGAAAAGGGGAGAGGAGAGAAAGTAGACAAGGGGAGAAGAGAGAGGATAAAAAATGGCAGAGGTCACCCACTTCTCTAGAACTATTTTCAGAATCCCTAAAGACGGCACACATTATTGCGACAATTTGTTGAGAGAAGAACTAGAAAGTAAAAGAAAAAATATTGAAAGAAGACTTACAAAAGCTTCTTGCTTCGTAGCTTTTGTTAGGTTTCGCAAATTGATTTCTGGATCTCTGGATAATCTTGATTGATATTTTTACTGAGGCGAGAGTTGAGCTCAGAGTTAAGAAAAGTTAATCAAACAGTAAAGTGCGCATGCTAGTAGAGAGATCCTGGCTGATAGGATCCAGTGGACAAGTGAGAAAATCTTAGGGCACTTCGCAGTTCAAACCCTGCCGTAGGTCAAGATGCAGGCTTTCTGCTTTTTCTGCTTTTTAGACTGGGTACTTTCTGCCATGCCCAGTCTGTCTGGTGCGTTATAAGTAGGTTTACTCGGAGTTAAAACTAAAATTGGTTGATTTGGAGAATCCCCTACTATCGAAGAACTTCGTGATTTAAATTCGAAGCTTCCATCTTAGATAAGGCATATCTCAGATAAAGTTAGTCTCGACAAAATCCACAGCACATCCAAGCTAAAAATAGACCCGAAAAACCCCTCACCCGTCCGCCGTAAGCTGCAGCGCATCTCAGCTAAAAATAGACCCGGGAAAACCCCTCACCCGTCCGCAGTAAGCTGCAGCGCATCTCAGCTAAAAATAGACCCGGGAAAACCCCTCACCCGTCCGCCGTAAGCTGCAGCGCATCTCAGCTAAAAATAGATCTGATAAACCCCGCCATACTCGACAGTCGTCCTGGTGCTGCTCTCGCAGCCAACCCTCACGGCCTTCTTCGACGCGCTGATCGCTTGTCGCCGACGAGGAACCCTTGCCGAGGCGACGGCATTAGCGACGGAGCCAGAGACGGAATTCTACGCGGACATCCTCATCGATGAGGCGGAAGCTAGCGCCGAGACGGCCAAAGCGGAGGACGAGGCCGAATGGCGGAGCCGAGTAGCCAAACTCGACCGTCTGGCCTGGATCGGCACGGACACCTGGTCGATGCGACGACTTAAAAGGCACGAGGAGCTCAGCTTTCTCAGCCGCTCCATCGTGCTGCTGCCGCGGACCGCTCACATACCCGGATTCGCTGAGCACATGGTCCGTCTGAGACCGTCGAGCCGGCCGGAGAATCCCTGGCTGCGCGAGTGGTTCGAGGAGGAGTGCGACTGCACCTACGGCGGCCGCGGCGGCGGCGGGCTGGACTGCGCGACAATCGAGGAGGAGTGCAGCGGGCGGGTGTTCGCTGGTGAGATTGGCTGCTCTGCCCATTCCGCAGACTCTTGAGCACAGATGCAAGCGCGCCAATACTGTACGCATGCACGCACTCACACACTCGCTCACACAGGGTGTACAGCAGGCCTGACCTGTCTTACCGTCAGGCATGTAGACTCTCTGTGCCTTGGGGGTTGGCCCTCCAAATGGATGTAACCACGTAGCGGAATCGAACCAGGGTTCGTGTGGCGCGAGAGTCAGATGCGTTCACCTCTGGGCTGCTCTGCCAATTCGCAAGGTCTTTCATATACTCGTACTCACGGTAGTGGGTTCTGTCTGTGCAGTCTGTGCTGCCATGGGACAGTGCTCATAAAAACCCAACAGCTTAATTAATACGCCCAACACACCGCAAGGTTTCACGGAGCTGCCATCGCTGCACTTCGTGTCTGACGCGGTGCACGCCTTCGCCCAAGCGGTGAAGTCCATCCAGGCATCCGTGCTGCCGAGACCGCTCACTGCCCAGCTGGTCACAGGAGACCTGCTGATGAGCCACCTGAGGAATGTCAGCTTCACTAGTGAGTTATTTTTGCCTTTGGCTAACTTTCACATTTCTATGAAGAAGGCATTGATCTTTTCTAATAAAAGATCAAAATATTCTTATCAAGGACCGTTGGTTTTATTGTTTCTTAAAAGTCCAGAAGATGGGTGAGCATCGACTTAAGCGAGGCGTTGGCGAGTTCCTCTCTCAGCCTGGGTTAAAAATTGGGATTCTAAATAGGGTTTTCAATGAAAATTCGACATGGGAGAGTGTGCATTGGGAGAGTGTACATTGGGAGTGTACATAGGGAGGGTGTACATTGGGAGAGTGTACATTGGGAGTGTACATAGGGAGGGTGTACATTGGGAGAGTGTACATTAGGAGAGTGTACATTGGGAGAGTGTACAATGGGAGAGTGTACATTGGGAGAGTGTACATTAGGAGAGTGTAAATTGTGCGAGTGTACATTGGGAGAGTGTACATTGGGAGAGTGTACATTGGGAGAGTGTACATTGGGAGAGTGTACATTGGGAGAGTGTACATTGGGAAAGTGTACATTGGGAGAGTGTACAATGGGAGAATGTACATTGGAAGGTGTACATTGAGAGCGTACATTGGGAGAGTGTACATTGGGAGAGTGTACATTGGGAGAGTGTACAATGGGAGAGTGTACATTGGGAGAGTGTACATTGGGAGTGTACATAGGGAGGGTGTACATTGGGAGAGTGTACATTAGGAGAGTGTACATTGGGAGAGTGTACAATGGGAGAGTGTACATTGGGAGAGTGTACATTAGGAGAGTGTAAATTGTGCGAGTGTACATTGGGAGAGTGTACATTGGGAGAGTGTACATTGGGAGAGTGTACATTGGGAGAGTGTACATTGGGAGAGTGTACATTGGGAGAGTGTACATTGGGAAAGTGTACATTGGGAGGGTGTAGATTGGGAGAGTGTACAATGGGAGAATGTACATTGGGAGGTGTACATTGAGAGCGTACATTGGGAGAGTGTACATTGGGAGAGTGTACATTGGGAGAGTGTACAATGGGAGAGTGTACATTGGGAGAGTGTACATTGGGAGAGTGTACATTGGGAGAGTGTACATTGGGAGAGTGTACATTGGGAGAGTGTACATTGGGAGAGTGTACATTGGGAGAGTGTACATTGGGAGGGTGTAGATTGGGAGAGTGTACAATGGGAGAGTGTACATTGGGAGAGTGTACATTGAGAGAGCGTACATTGGGAGAGTGTACATTGGGAGAGTGTAGATTGGGAGAGTGTACATTGGGAGGTGTACATTGGGAGGTGTACATTGAGAGAGGGATCTGCGACGGCACGGCTATTCAATATGTAACTTGTACATGCATGTGTGTGTGGGCCGCTGTACACTCCTGTGTGAGTGTGTGCCTGTGCGTATGACTGCGTACGTATCCGCGCGCTTGTGTGCCCGCTCAGAGGAGCCAGCGGAACGGGCAGTATTGCCTCTCTCTTTTTGTTTGACAATGTCGCTTAAAGTGCAGTGCGCCAGGGTGCTACTAGCGGAGGCCGTAATGTACATTCGGGAGTGTACATAGGGTTATTGAGCCAAGCCGGTTGGCGACAAGGGAAATGTCAAATATAACAGGACAGAAACCAGCTGGGTGAGAGAATATTTCCAATTCTTTGCAAATTCTCCTGCCATATTGAATGGAATATGGCATTGAATTTCAGCAAATAAAACGGCGCTTCTCGTTGAATCATTATTAAAAGAAATCCGGTACGTTATTCTCGGGCCAAGCTGCTGTTTGCCCATTGCTCTTCCAATCAATAAAGTCCTACTTTGTACTTTAATCTGCCTCTGGCGAATTGCAAGCAGGTATATTGGGAGGTATGGAATGGCGCCAGTTGGATAGCGATGGCGCCAGTTGGATAGTGATGGCGCCAATTGGATAGCGATGGTGCCAGTTGGATAATGATGGCGCCAATTGGATAGCGATGGTGCCAGTTGGATAATGATGGCGCCAATTGGATAGCGATGGCGCCAATTGCATATCAATGGCGCCAATTGGATATCGATGGCGCCAATTGGATATCGATGGCGCCAATTGGGTATCGATGGCGCCAATTGCATATCGATGGCGCCAATTGGATATCGATGGCGCCAATTGGATATCGATGGCGCCAATTGCATATCAATGGCGCCAATTGGATATCGATGGCGCCAATTGGATATCGATGGCGCCAATTGGATAGCGATGGCGCCAATTTGATAGCGATGGCGCCAATTTGATAGCGATGACGCCAATTTGATAGCGATGGCGCCAATTTGATAGCGATGACGCCAATTTGATAGCGATGGCGCCAATTGGATAGCGATAGCACCACAGAGATTTTTCTTGCTATTAAAAAACTCGATACTTCAGTCTCCAGCTTTGCGCAGCGGTCTGCTCCCAGCTATCATCTGGTCTGCTGCAATGGTATCAACTGCTGCATTATTGACCAGACCTCGGGCACTGATGACATTTAAAATCTCTGCTTTTAGATGTCATCATATTTTGCCTCGAGAAGTCGCCAACTGAGCAAAAAATCGACAAGATTAGCTAACTAATACTCTTGCTGACTTGGCATTTTGAGTCTCCAGCTTGCGTGCGAGCATCTGCATGCGGATGAGCTGCGGAGCCGCGGCTTTTTTGAGGCATTCGAAGTTTTTTTTACAGACAGAATTTTATCTACCCTCCTCTGTCTCTGCTTGTTCCTGCAGGGTCTTGAATATCAATACTCTGTTTCTCGCTAACAGAGCTCCTGCTCCCCGCCCTCAAATACAGTCCAAGTCTCATCCCCTCCCTCTGATCTTCGTTACTCAACTATTTTTGCTTTTATCACCGACATCGGGGCATCCCTGAGCAGGTGACCTTTCAGCTGATCTCACCCCTCCCTCTCCCTCCCGCTCCCCTCCCTCTCCCTCTCACTCCTCTGCCTCTCCCTCTCACTCCTCTGCCTCTCCCTCTCACTCCCCTGCCTTTCTCTCTCCCTCTCACTCCCCTGCCTCTCCCTCTCACTCCTCTGCCTCTCCCTCTCACTCCTCTGCCTCTCCCTCTCACTCCCCTGCCTTTCTCTCTCACTCCTCTGCCTCTCCCTCTCACTCCCCTGCCTCTCCCTCTCACTCCCCTGCCTCTCCCTCTCACTCCCCTGCCTCTCCCTCTCACTCCCCTGCCTTTCTCTCTCACTCCTCTGCCTCTCCCTCTCACTCCCCTGCCTCTCCCTCTCACTCCCCTGCCTCTCCCTCTCACTCCCCTGCCTCTCCCTCTCACTCCTCTGCCTCTCCCTCTCACTCCTCTGCCTCTCCCTCTCACTCCTCTGCCTCTCCCTCTCACTCCTCTGCCTCTCCCTCTCACTCCTCTGCCTCTCCCTCTCACTCCCCTGCCTTTCTCTCTCACTCCCCTGCCTCTCCCTCTCACTCCCCTGCCTCTCCCTCTCACTCCCCTGCCTCTCCCTCTCCCTCCCCTGCCTCTCCCTCTCACTCCCCTGCCTCTCCCTCTCACTCCCCTGCCTCTCCCTCTCACTCCCCTGCCTCTCCCTCTCCCTCCCCTGCCTCTCCCTCTCACTCCTCTCCCTCTCCAGCTCTCACTCCCCCTCCCTCTCCCTCTCACTCCCCTGCCTCTCCCTCTCCAGCTCTCACTCCCCCTCCCTCTCCCTCCCGCTCCCCTGCCTCTCCCTCTCACTCCTCTCCCACTCCAGCTCTCACTCCCCTGCCTCTCCCTCTCCCTCCCCCTCTTCCTCCCTACCTATTATTTTATATCCATCCCTATAACAGTCCGTTCACACAGCAGTTCACCAGAGAGCGACCATATGCATATAATTATTATACAGTCGCATCAGCTACATTTTCGCCAGGCGAGCTTGCATGCAAAATCATCTTTCCATGACTCCCCTGCATCTTCTGCTTAAAGTTTTTTAAAGCCAACACAGTCTTTGCCCCGTGTGTCTCTCTAGCATAAAAACTAAAAAATACCTAATATTTATTGCCTAGTTGGAAAGGCGCATCAACTCCATCAATATTTCCATTGACAGCGGGGTCGCGAGAGCCAGCCCGCCCTCTGCAGTCTCCGGCTCCTCCATCAAAGGCGCCGCATGGCAACAGCTGACCTACCAGGTTCAGAAGAGACAGACATGTCCCCGATGGTAACTTCACTTGGGCCCGATGTTGTCCATCTTTCCCTCTATTCGCCTTGTTCGACAAGAAGGTTCAAAAACTGAATGCAGTATGTGTAGCTTCAGCTCTTCAGAATTTTAATTGCCTCAACATTGCGTTTCTATGGAAAGTTTTTTGAAGGCTCAAATTTGGGCTAACTGACAATGCTAAAATATAAGACAAAAAAGCCAAGATTGCTGTTTAACTTTTGTTTAAATCCCTCACAGAATGCACAGGCGAAGGATTCAAGTTTCATAACGGTGTGGACGGGCCTCCAGAGTACTCGATCCAGTATTACAACGCCTCCATCAAACGCTGGATCACTGATGGGACTTACATTGGTGAGCAATGAAATTCTGGAGTTCCGCTTGGATGCTTAATCCCTTCTATAGATTGTTCCATGCAGAATTTCCAAATACGTCTAGGAGATGATCCGAAAAATCATAAATCCCAAAGCCAATCTCAGATCCCATAAATCATAAATCCCAAAGCTGATTTCAGATTCCATAAATCATAAATCCCAAAGCTGATTTCAGATCCCATAAATCATAAATCCCAAAGCCAATCTCAGATCCCATAAATCATAAATCCCAAAGCCGATCTCAGATCCCATAAATCATAAATCCCAAAGCCGATCTCAGATCCCATAAATCATAAATCCCAAAGCCAATCTCAGATCCCATAAATCATAAATCCCAAAGCCGATTTCAGATCCCATAAATCATAAATCCCAAAGCCAATCTCAGATCCCATAAATCATAAATCCCAAAGTCGAACTCAGATCCCATAAATCATAAATCCCAAAGTCGAACTCAAATCCCATAAATCATAAATCCCAAAGTCGAACTCAGATCCCATAAATCATAAATCCCAAAGCCAATCTCAGATCCCATAAATCATAAATCCCAAAGCCAATCTCAGATCCCATAAATCATAAATCCCAAAGTCGAACTCAAATCCCATAAATCATAAATCCCAAAGTCGAACTCAGATCCCATAAATCATAAATCCCAAAGCCAATCTCAGATCCCATAAATCATAAATCCCAAAGCCTATCTCAGATCCCATAAATCATAAATCCCAAAGCCGATTTCAGATCCCATAAATCATAAATCCCAAAGCCAATCTCAGATCCCATAAATCATAAATCCCAAAGCCAATCTCAGATCCCATAAATCATAAATCCCAAAGCCGATTTCAGATCCCATAAATCATAAATCCCAAAGCCAATCTCAGATCCCATAAATCATAAATCCCAAAGTCGAACTCAAATCCCATAAATCATAAATCCCAAAGTCGAACTCAGATCCCATAAATCATAAATCCCAAAGCCGATCTCAGATCCCATAAATCATAAATCCCAAAGCCGATTTCAGATCCCATAAATCATAAATCCCAAAGCCAATCTCAGATCCCATAAATCATAAATCCCAAAGCCAATCTCAGATCCCATAAATCATAAATCCCAAAGCCAATCTCAGATCCCATAAATCATAAATCCCAAAGCCTATCTCAGATCCCATAAATCATAAATCCCAAAGCCGATTTCAGATCCCATAAATCATAAATCCCAAAGCCTATCTCAGTTCCCATAAAAATCATGAATCCCAAAGCTGATTTCAGATCCCATAAATCATGAATCCCAAAGCCAATTTCAGATCCCATAAATCATAAATCCCAAAGCCTATCTCAGATCCCATAAATCATAAATCCCAAAGCCGATTTCAGATCCCATAAATCATAAATCCCAAAGCCTATCTCAGTTCCCATAAAAATCATGAATCCCAAAGCTGATTTCAGATCCCATAAATCATGAATCCCAAAGCCAATTTCAGATCCCATAAAATCATAAATCCCATAGCCAATCTCAGATCACATATTTCAAATCTAATCTAATATTTCCTATTATTATTCTATTATTATTCAAATATTTCCATATTTCCATATCTCAAATCTACGCTCGTAATAGTTCATAAATCCCTAACCCGATCTCAGCTGTGTGAGATCCCAAATCACAGATAGCAAACTTCTTTCTTCATATTTCTCTCCCAAAATAACTTTCCAACAGGCACAAGGAATTACACTGAGCGCCTGGTTGTGGGGGACCAGCTGGCCTCCGTCATCTCCAGCTTCCCTGAGTCCCGTTGCGCCAACGATTGTGAGAGTGATGAAGCAAAACAGTTCCCCACCAGCAGCTGCTGTTGGATCTGCATCAAATGCGGCAGGTGAGCCTTCGGTGGTCATGACAGCGGTCATGCCTGTTTTTATGACGATGGTCATGCCTGTTTTTATGACGATGGTCATGCCTGTTTTTATGACGATGGTCATGCCTGTTTTTATGACGATGGTCATGCCTGTTTTTATGACGATGGTCATGCCTGTTTTTATGACGATGGTCATGCCTGTTTTTATGACGATGGTCATGTCTGTTTTTATGACGATGGTCATGCCTGTTTTTATGACGATGGTCATGCCTGTTTTTATGACGATGGTCATGCCTGTTTTTATGACTATGGTCATGCCTGTTTTTATGACTATGGTCATGCCTGTTTTTATGACTATGGTCATGCCTGTTTTTATGACTATGGTCATGCCTGTTTTTATGACGATGGTCATGCCTGTTTTTATGACGATGGTCATGTCTGTTTTTATGACGATGGTCATGCCTGTTTCAATGACGGTTTCACAACCGCTTACATGACTCTGATCATAACCTATCCAATGACCACAAAGATGACCGCTTAGAATTCTATCCAACCAAACACTGTGGCCAGGTACGACATTGTGGCTCAGCCTCAGCGCCCGAACTCAGCGACGCACGGTGAGCCGCAGCCGCAGCCGCAGCCGCAGCCGCTGTCTTTCGCGGCCTCGGGTCGGCAGTTTTGCCAGACCTGCCCGAACGGCAGCCAGCCGGACCCCGAGCGGCGCAGGTGCCTGGAGCTGCCGCTGGCCTGGAGCGGCTACAGCCATCCGCACACAGTGCCAGTGGCTGTCATCTCGGCACTTGGGCTGGCAACTACAGGAGCCTTCGGCCTGGTGTTCCTGAGCAAAAGGGACACGCCGCTCATTAAGGCTTCAGGTAAAGCACTGCCCGTAGGGGGTCGCTGGGGGTTGGACAGAATGCCAGATTATCTATTAGTGACGTCATTCACCTCTGCTATCACCAGTTGTGACGTCATTCACCTCTGATATCACCAGTTGTGACGTCATTCACCTCTGATATCACCAGTTGTGACGTCATACACCTCAGCTATCACTAGTTGTGACGTCATCTAACCTCTGATATCACAAGTTGTGACGTCATACACCTCAGCTATCACTAGTTGTGACGTCATCTAACCTCTGATATCACCAGTTGTGACGTCATGCACTATCGTCTATGCTTAGATCTGTAGGTATGCACCCAGAGCACAGAAGTACAGATGGGGGTCACAGCTACAAGACTCTACATCACGACATTTCAAATACTAAAATTTAGTTTGAAATTGATGTCATATAAAAAGCCAATCAACCGATTAGTAAGCATGTTATTCATGGACTCAAAGCTTTGATCAATTAATTATCGTCCAGTCTGCATTTTTTTCTCTCTGAGATTGGGATTGGCCGAAACCCGAACGGAGCAATTTCATGAAATAATTTAGACTCAAGCCTGACGGACTTACAGGGGGAGTTGGGGTGGGTGCGGACCCCCGCTGAGCTCGGACAAACACTGATTTACCCATATCGGAGCCATGATTTATGCAGCCGCGCTGCCAGCCAGGCAGGGAGCTCGGGCTTGCGGGAGGCTGCCAACTCGGATTGGCAACCATCCATCGATTGGAATGTGGATCTGGGATCTAGGATCTGGGATCTAGGATCTGGGATCTAGGATCTGGGATCTAGGATCTGGGATCTAGGATCTGGGATCTAGGATCTGGGATCTAGGATCTGGGATCTAGGATCTGGGATCTAGGATCTGGGATCTAGGATCTGGGATCTAGGATCTGGGATCTAGGATCTGGGATCTAGGATCTGGGATCTAGGATCTGGGATCTAGGATCTGGGATCTAGGATCTGGGATCTAGGATCTGGGATCTAGGATCTGGGATCTAGGATCTGGGATCTAGGATCTGGGATCTAGGATCTGGGATCTAGGATCTGGGATCTAGGATCTGGGATCTAGGATCTGGGATCTAGGATCTGGGATCTAGGATCTGGGATCTAGGATCTGGGATCTAGGATCTGGGATCTAGGATCTGGGATCTAGGATCTGGGATCTAGGATCTGGGATCTAGGATCTGGGATCTAGGATCTGGGATCTAGGATCTGGGATCTAGGATCTGGGATCTAGGATCTGGGATCTAGGATCTGGGATCTAGGATCTGGGATCTAGGATCTGGGATCTAGGATCTGGGATCTAGGATCTGGGATCTAGGATCTGGGATCTAGGATCTGGGATCAAACAATCAAAAGCAACTCAAGCAACCCACTTACCGCAGGCCGGGAGACATCTGCGGTGCTACTGGCCGGGATTTTCCTGTCCTACCTGTGCCCCTACCTGATGCTGCTGAAGCCGCACCTGATGGTCTGCGCGCTGACCCGCTTTGCCCCCGGCCTCTGCTTCACCGTGTGCTACGCGGCCATCCTGGCCAAGACCAACCGCATTGCCCGCATCTTCCAGGTGTCTGCCAGCTCCTCCAAGCGCACGAAGTTCACCAGCCCGATTTCGCAGCTGTACATCATCGGCTCCATGGTGGTGGCCGAGCTGCTCATCCTGGCCGTCGGCCTCGTCGTTGACACGCCACGCGCCGTGGTGCGCGAGTCGCACGAAGTCCGGGCGCTCGAGTGCAGCGGGGTTCGAGCCGCGCACCTCAGCACGGGCATCTCCTTCCCCATCGTGCTGCTGTTGCTGGCCACCCTCTACGCCTTCAAGATCCGCAAAGTCCCGGACGGCTTCAACGAAAGCCGCATGCTGGCCTTCGTGAACTACGCCAACTGCACCGTGGTGATCATCCTCATTCCCGTCATGTTCGTGCTGGACAAGGAGGCAAGTCTAATTAATCGCGTGTCTTTGATCCCGTGTCTTTGACCCCGTGTCTTTGATCCCATGTCTTTGATCTCGTGTCTTTGATCCCGTGTCTTTGATCCCGTGTCTTTGATCCCGTGTCTTTGATCCCGTGTCATTGATCCCGTGTCTTTGATCCCGTGTCATTGATCCCGTGTCTTTGATCCCGTGTCTTTGACCCCGTGTCTTTGATCCCGTGTCTTTGACCCCGTGTCTTTGATCCCGTGTCTTTGATCCCGTGTCTTTGATCCCATGTCTTTGATCCCATATCCCAGATCCCAGAAATCAGATCTCGGATCCCAGATCTCAGATCCCAGATCTTAGATCCCAGATCTCAGATCTCAGATCCCAGATCTCAGATCTCAGATTCCAGATCCCAGACCCCAGATCCCAGATCCAAGATCCCAGATCCCAGATCCCAGATCTCAGATCCCAGATCCCAGATCCCAGCCAGATCCACGACCCCAGATCCCAGATCCCAGATCCCAGATCCCAGATCTCAGATCCCAGATCCCAGATCCCAGACCCCAGACCCCAGATCCAAGATCCCAGATCCCAGATCTCAGATCCCAGATCCCAGATCCCAGCCAGATCCACGACCCTAGATCCCAGATCCCAGATCCCAGATCTCAGATCCCAGACCCCAGACCCCAGATCCAAGACCCCAGATCCCAGATCCCAGATCCCAGACCCCAGATCCCAGATTCCAGATCCCAGACCCCAGACATCCCAGATCCCAGTTCCACGACCCTAGATCCCAGATCCCAGATCCCAGATCTCAGATCTCAGATCCCAGATCCCAGACCCCAGATCCCAGATCCCAGATCCAAGATCCCAGACCCCAGATCCCAGATTCCGGATCCCAGACCCCAGATCCCAGATCCCAGATCCCAGACCCCAGATCCCAGATCCCAGATCCAAGACCCCAGATCCCAGATCCCAGATCCCGGATCCCAGATCATAGAGGCATAGAATACATACGCAGGATACAGTACCCATTGCTCAGCTGCATGCCAGCCAGACTAATCTGCACTAATGGACCGATCAACATGTGGTGACTGAAAATGGGCTTTTTCCTGTTCCTGAGCCCTAGCTACCCACACCGTTAATCCCCAGCTTTGCCGAGCACTCTCCTCACCCAGTGCTGGCTGCTGGCACCAGTGCTGAGTTGCGTCTGCCAACAGACTCGCCCTCACTCTGCGAGAGTTTTTTCTACTCAGAATTCCGTCAAAAATTCCCTCCTCCATTTCCGACCCGAAAGTGCATCTCCAGTTGAGGGTCTGCGAGCTTGAGACAGAGATTGCGGAGCCGGGGTGCAGACATGCATGATTAATGATGCAATTAGATAGATAGATAGATAGATAAGAGAGATAGATAGAGAGATAGATAGATAGATAGATAGATAGATAGAGAGATAGATAGATAGATAGATAGATAGATAGATAGATAGATAGATAGATAGATAGACAGATAGATAGATAGATAGACAGATAGATAGATAGATAGATAGATAGATAGATAGATAAATAGATAGGTAGATAGATAGATAGATAGATAGATAGATAGATAGATAGATAGATAGATAGATAGATAGATAGATATATAGATAGATAGATAGATAGATAGATAGATAGATAGACAGAATGCCATAACGAAGACTAAGACTAACCAAACCATGATTCCCCCCGCCAAGGTGCAGACCGGGGTGGTGATCTGCTACGGCATGCAGCTGTCGGCCACGGCGGTGCTGCTCGGCCTGTTCCTGCCCAGGATTTACATCGTGATCGCGCGGCCGGAGAAGAACACGAAGGAGGCCATCATGTGCCGGGCAAGGTCGCAGGGAACGCTCAACAATGCAAAATACTCGCAGGCTGAGATTCGAAATTCCCTCAGTGAGAATTCTGGCACGCATGGCCCTTTTGATGAGTTTGCTTGCCTCATTTTTTGGAAAGACATGGAAATTAGGATGACACAGCACCAAATCGATTAATTATTCTGCATCGTTAATGCCAATCTCCTTCATCATCCAACCGAGCAGGCTCCATCGCCCACGACGCTGCCAGCACGGTGGACCCGACGATCCCAGCATCTCCGGACACTGTCCGCTGCCTCAGCGACTCCGGCCGTTCGAGACGTCGAGACAACGGCGGCAGGCAGCTCCGCCGCGAGAATTCGGACCCAGGCAGCGGCCGCCGAAAGCAGACCGTGCAGCAGCAGTCGGGCTGCGACTGCCGGGTGCACAGAAACGCGTCCTTCACCGACGCTGGCACATCAACGTCCATGCAGCTGCACCGGCAGCAGTCGCCGCCGCCGTGGACGTCGGCCGAGACAAGAAGGAACAAAGCCGACAACGGACTGGAGGCCGACGGCGTCAAATACTTTTTCGAGTCACCGGAGTCGCCGCAGTGGGACTGCGCCCAGTTCACCACCACAGTCTGACTGTCGGGCAGAGGCCGACCCCGGATGCGCATCTCTAGCAACCATGGCTGGTTTCCATGGAGATGCGCATCACCAACCCGGAAGTCCATAGTTATATACAGCATTCATTGAAGCTGAACACCATTTTTTTCGATCAGCCTCCCTGATTTTGAAGGCACGAGCAAGATGACCTTGTTTGCTCAGACTCGTATATATATCTAAGGGCTATGATCCATTGATCTCTATGATCGATTGATAGAGCTGATCCATTGATCACTATGATCGATTGATAGAGCTGATCCATTGATCTGATTGATTGATAGAGCTGATCCATTGATCACTATGATTTATTGATAGAGCTGATCCATTGATATATGATTGATTGATAGAGCTGATCCATTGATTTATGATTGATTGATAGAGCTGATCCATTGATGTAGGATTGATTGATAGAGCTGATCTATTGATCTCTATGATTGATTGATAGAGCTGATCCATTGATTTATGATTGATTGATAGAGCTGATCCATTGATCTATGATTGATTGATAGAGCTGATCCATTGATCACTATGATTTATTGATAGAGCTGATCCATTGATATATGATTGATTGATAGAGCTGATCGATTGATTTATGATTAATTGATAAAGCTGATTGAGTGATCTATGATTGATTGATAGAGCTGATCCATTGATCTATGATTGATTGATATTGATCAATTATTGTGATTGGTAGGTAAGAGCTGATCAATTGATTAAATTTGCATTAATGGTGCATGACGCAATGAATAATTCATCAAGCAATTCCCTGTTGTTACTATTTCCCAAAACGCCGTATTTACGCCTCTAGTACACGCGACACGTCCGCAAGGCAAAGTCGTAATCTACATTCGTAATCCCAAGAAAACAGCCGTTTTTCTTGTTGTCAAAGTTCTGCAGCATCGCGTTCCGCGCCCAGGAAGGAGCCCGCATTTCGATCTGTGCGCAATAGCACTAGAAATGCATATTTACTTTGCTAGTGAACGCCTGGCACTTGCAGCTGCGGAACACCTCGAGAAAAATTTACAATGCAATCATTTAAATTCGTGCGTTTTTTAACTACACACTCTACTTAAAGTAGAAGAAATCTACGTTGAAACAAAATAAAAAAGTATAAGCTACTCGGCCGAAATGTTTTATAACTAACAATTGCACCTATATTTGCATAGAAATGGGTTAGCAGGCTTGCGTGCATTTATTATCAATTACTATAAGTAGTTCTTGCGCGAATAACGGTTACAACAGCTAGACGATTTCTAAAGTAAGAAAATTAGGAGAACAATTAATTTACAGCGACTGGGCTACTTCCACATGCTTGCCTGGTTGACGGGGCATATATTTGTACAGCTATTGGCATATTGGTTCATAACAATAGGAATGCTGGATTGGATACTGTTAATTCCACTTTGAGCAGGAGCACTGTACGAGTATGAGATTGGTGCCGCTGGAGAGCAGATAGACAAGCTAGTCTGTCTGTTTTAGTGTTTTTCTTTAGTGTCGGTCCGTCTGTCTGTCTTTGTGTCTCTCTGTCTGTCTGTCTGTCTGTCTGTCTTATTGTTTGTCTTTAGTCTCTGTCCGTCTGTCTGTCCATGTGTCTGTCTGTCTGTCTGTCTTATTGTTTGTCTTTAGTCTCTGTCCGTCTGTCTGTCCGTCTGTCTGTCTGTCTGCCTGCCTGCCTGTCCATCTGTCTCCAACAAGCCAGCTAGCCACCCAGCCAGCAGGCGGTCATCAGTGGTGCTGCTGCAAGGAGGCGGCAGCGGCGGAGCCCCTGGCCTTGGCGTGCAGCGCCTGCACGGCGGAGAAGAGCTCGCCGCCCAGGGAGCCGTAGTCGCGCAGGTATTCATCGAGGGAGTCCCGCGGGCCTCGCAGACTGCGCAGCAAAGGAGGCAGCTGGTCAAGCAGCTTCCGGCGGATGTGGCTGGCGCTGACGCTGTCCAGACGGCCGTGGGCGGCGTCCAGTCGCTGGCTGAGGCGGGGCACGGCCGGCAGCAGAAGGTTGGCGGCGGCGTCCTGGCCGAGCTCCAGCGTGCAGACAATGCAGCCGTACAGAGAGGCCAGATGAGGCCTGGAGCCGAGAAAATTTACAAAGACTTAGATAGAACCAAGACCTCAAACGTATGCGGATTAAATCAGAAATGGAAGACTTTAAATATCCAAATATTGAAATAAGTTTTACTTAAAAACTAAATCGATCAATGAGTCACGCTGAACCAAGACCCATACTGAACGAAGACTCAAACTGAGCGAAAACGCATGCTGAACCAAGACCCATACTAAACCAAGACTCATACTGAACCAAGACCCATAGTGAACGAAGACTTACACTGAACCAAGACCTGCACTGAACCGCCAAGACTCATACTGAACCAAGACCCACACTGAACGAAGACCCACACTGAACGAAGACCCACACTGAACCAAGACCCACACTGAACCAAGACCCACACTGAACGAAGACCCACACTGAACCAAGACCCACACTGAACCAAGACCCACACTGAACCAAGACCCACACTGAACCAAGACCCACACTGAACCAAGACCCACACTGAACCAAGACCCACACTGAACCAAGACCCACACTGAACCAAGACCCACACTGAACCAAGACCCACACTGAACCAAGACCCACACTGAACCAAGACCCACACTGAACCAAGACCCACACTGAACCAAGACCTACACTGAACCAAGACCTACACTGAACCAAGACCCACACTGAACCAAGACCTACACTGAACCAAGACCCACACTGAACCAAGACTCATACTGAACCAAGACCCACACTGAACCAAGACTCATACTGAACCAAGACCCACACTGAACCAAGACCTACACTGAACCAAGACCCACACTGAACCAAGACTCATACTGAACCAAGACTCATACTGAACCAAGACCCACACTGAACCGAGACCCACACTGAACCGAGACCTACACTGAACCAAGACCCACACTGAACCAAGACTCATACTGAACCAAGACTATAGTATAGTTAAAAGACCGGGAAAAAGTCAAGACCTACGAATACCAAAGACAATAAACAAAGACACAAGATAGCCAGCTCACCTGGGCCGGGCCATATAATCCACCAGCAAGCGACAGACCCTGGCATAGAGCTGGTTGCTAGGCGAGGCGAATTTCGAGCACACGGCGCCCAGCTGCTTAGCCGAGAAGTCCCTCAGCGCCCAGTGATTGTCGGTCTCAGGCCGCTGGCACAGCTGCTTGCCCAGCACGCAGGTGAGGATGCTGGGCAGGATGAGGTGCAGGTAGCGCTCCAACTGCAGGTGAGGATTCTGCAGCAGGAACTGCAAGATGCGCATGAGGTAGATGAGCAGGGCCAGGTTGTTAGTGAGCGAGTTCACCCGGACACCTTCGGCCACGAATACGATGAGACGAGGCAGGATCTGCTGCAGGCCGCTGTCCGTGGCCAGACTCTGCAGGGCTTCGGTCCGCCGGTCCTCCTGCGCATTGGGGTGGGGGTGGGCCAGGTTTAGCCATAGACAGGCGAGTAAAAAGCCAGCGCAATTGCTCTCTGGCAGCTCTCTGATTGGCTGCGGGAGCCATCATTATCCCACCCCTGCCCCAGCTGATCTCCCCACCCCTGCCCCAGCTGATCTCCCCACCCCTGCCCCAGCTGATCTCCCCACCCCTGCCCCAGCTGATCTCCCCACCCCTGCCCCAGCTGATCTCCCCACCCCTGCCCCAGCTGATCTCCCCACCCCTGCCCCAGCTGATCTCCCCACCCCTGCCCCAGCTGATCTCCCCACCCCTGCCCCAGCTGATCTCCCCACCCCTGCCCCAGCTGATCTCCCCACCCCTGCCCCAGCTGATCTCCCCACCCCTGCCCCAGCTGATCTCCCCACCCCTGCCCCAGCTGATCTCCCCACCCCTGCCCCAGCTGATCTCCCCACCCCTGCCCCAGCTGATCTCCCCACCCCTGCCCCAGCTGATTTCCCCACCCCTGCCCCAGCTGATCTCCCCACCCCTGCCCCAGCTGATCTCCCCACCCCTGCCCCAGCTGATCTCCCCACCCCTGCCCCACCTAATTTCCCCACCCCTGCCCCAGCTAATTTCCCCACCCCTGCCCCAGCTGATCTCCCCACCCCTGCCCCAGCTGATCTCCCCACCCCTGCCCCAGCTAATTTCCCCACCCCTGCCCCAGCT
Source organism: Macrostomum lignano (assembly GCA_002269645.1). Classification (NCBI taxonomy): domain Eukaryota; kingdom Metazoa; phylum Platyhelminthes; family Macrostomidae; genus Macrostomum; species Macrostomum lignano. The sequence goes on along the minus strand of NIVC01002168.1, from coordinate 44,088 downwards.
GATCTCCCCACCCCTGCCCCAGCTGATGATACCAACAGGCACTGAGGGCCTCACCTGGCTGCCAACGCAGGCCTCGGAGATCTCCCTGAAGAACATCTGCTGCTCGCGGCTCAACTCGTGGCAGACAACATCGCGCAGCCGGGCCACCTCCGGCTCCCTGGGCGCGGCGGCTGCCGATCTGGCTGACTGCCGGCCGCCCAGGACCGTCAGCTCCCACAGCGAGCGGGGCCGCATCGGCCCAGCGGCTGCGGAAGTCGACAAGGAGGCCAGCGCCGCCGACCCGACGCCTGGCTCGACTAACGACGCGGATGAAGCCGCGGCGCCGGCGGCAGCGGCAGCGCCGGGAGCAGCCGGTGCAGCTGCCGCAGCGGAGGAGGTCGCAGGCCTTGGCGGCGGATTCTCAGCGATGGCGGGTTGGCAGCCGTCGATGCAGAGCCAGTGCGCTTTGAGGCAGGCACCGACTGGCAGGCGGGGCAGCGGCTGCGAGGCCAGCTCGGTGAGGTCCACCTCCTCCGACTCCTGGAAGAAGAGCCGCTTGCCGCCGGGAGCCTGCATCCGGGAGGACGGGTGATACAGGGTGGGTGAGAGCGACCGCTAGCAGAATAGGATTTGCTTTCGGAATGCAAAATACAGGATTGCGCAAGACTGGTACAGGATGGTGCACTGCTGGTACAGGATGGTGGGAAACTGGTACAGGATGGTGGGAGGCTGGTACAGGATGGTGGGAGGCTGGTACAGGATGGTGGGAGAATGGTACAGGATGGTGGGAGAATGGTACAGGATGGTGGGAGGCTGGTACAGGATGGTGGGAGGCTGGTACAGGATGGTGGGAGGCTGGTACAGGATGGTGGGAGGCTGGTACAGGATGGTGCATTGTTGGTAAATGATGGTGGGAGGCTTGTACAGGATGGTGCATTGTTGGTACAGGATAGCAGATGGCTGGTACAGGATTGTGGGAGACTGGTACAGGATAGTGCGAGACTGGTACAGGATGGTGGGAGACTGGTACAGGATTGTGGGAGACTGGCACAGGATAGTGGGAGACTGAACAGGATTGTGGGAAACTGGTACAGGATGGTGGGAGACTGGTACAGGATAGCGTGAGACTGGTACAGGATGGTGGGAGACGGGTACAGGATAGCGTGAGACTGGTACAGGATAGTGGGGGACTGGTACAGGATAGTGGGAGACTGGTACAGGATGGTGGGGGACTGGTACAGGATTGTGGGAGACTGGCACAGGATAGTGGGAGACTGAACAGGATAGCGTGAGACTGGTACAGGATGGTGGGAGACTGGTACAGGATAGCGTGAGACTGGTACAGGATGGTGGGAGACTGGTACAGGATAGCGTGAGACTGGTACAGGATGGTGGGAGACTGGTACAGGATAGCGTGAGACTGGTACAGGATGGTGGGAGACTGGTACAGGATAGCGTGAGACTGGTACAGGATGGTGGGAGACTGGTACAGGATAGCGTGAGACTGGTACAGGATAGTGGGGGACTGGTACAGGATGGTGAATTTCTAGTACAGGACAACAAGTGAGGTGTTGTATAGAAGAATCCGCTCAGTATGCAATAGCAATCAGTCATGATTATGATAATCAGACAGTACGAATACGAGGCATGAGAGCCCATCACAGCGGTCTGCAAAAATGCCGGATCTCCAACCAGCAGCCCTGGCAGGTCTCACCTGGACGCTCTGCATAGGCAGGGTGGCGGCGTACTCGTAGGCGTAGGGCGGCTCAATACGCCGCTGCCGCAGCACGGCCGCCAGATCGGCCGACCGGAGCCGGCGCCGCTTGCCATGCCTGGCGAATTTCAGGCCCTGCTGGATGAGGGTGCGCAGGCGGAAGTCCGCCTGATCTGCCAGCAGCTGGCAGGCCTCCTCGGATAGGCTGGCGATGCCGCACATCTCGGCCAGGCAGCGCATGGACTGGGCGGCTACGCAGCTGCGCCCGCTCTGCTGCTGCTCAGCGCTGCTGGCCATTTTGCTTGTTCTTCTTCCACTAGTAGATTGTTAATTGGTGCAGTTTGACAGCGGAGATTCGCCAGTGAGCATGGAAGACAATTGACGGACTAATTAATGGATATCCGTATCAGAGACGCTGTACACCCTGAGTGAGCTTTTGCTTGCGTGACTGTCTACCTTCGGCCAAGATATGCCCCGGAGTCGCAAAAATGCCACCCCAAAGAATACAGACGTAGTACTAATTAGCTGCCGAGGCATTTACGCCTGATAAGACAGTTATAGTTACTCCTGCCGTTTACCCAAAGTTTAATTTTGCTCTAGGGTTTTTTTCACAGGTAAGTCGCATTTTTGGTCAAAAAGTAAGTCGCGTGGCCAGTGTAAATCAGGGGGGTTGCGCATGTATGCCCTGGAGTCGTTGCAAGTAACACAAGTGCAAATGGCAAAGAAGTGACTCCTAGACGACTCTAGAACGACGAGAGGTGTTTCATTTCCTGCGACTCCAGGGCCGTAGAGTCATGTTTGAGGCGTGCTGGAGTCGCTGTAGAATCAGAATGACTAGCGATTCTTGTCACGGTAACGTTTTTAAACGGGCTTGACAGTGCTACTTGTAGTAGATAGCAAAGCAATAAAATCAAGGTCGACTGCCGCCTTGACTTGTGGCAGCGCCTGAAACCCCCTGTCACCATAACTTAATAATAACTAATCCTAAAGCCTGAACAAATATGGCAAAAAAGTAAGAAAAGGCCATTTTTAGGATGCTTTCGAATGTGCTTATCTGACGTATATGATACAATTGTTCAACATTTACAAGTTTGGCACAAAAATACAAAATTGTCCTCAAGTCTAGACGCAATTGTCTGTCACGAGAAGAGCCCGGCGCGCTATATTAACCAATCGGCCTAGGCTGGCTGCTCAGCTGAAATTAAAAGGGGGAGACGGAATTTAAAAAAATATCAAATTCAGATCAGTGCAAAAACACAACTGGAGATGCGGCAGTAAAAGATCCCAATCTCAAGATCCCACGGGTGGATTTGATGGCAGTCAAAGATCCCAATCTCAAGATCCCAATCTCAAGATCCCATGAGTGGATTTGATGGCAGTCAAAGATCCCAATCTCAAGATCCCAATCTCAAGATCCCAATCTCAAGATCCCATGAGTGGATTTGATGGTAGTCAATGATCCCAATCTCAAGATCCCATGAGTGGATTTGATGGCAGTCAAAGATCCCAATCTCAAGATCCCATGAGTGGATTTGATGGCAGTAAAAGATCCCAATCTCAAGATCCCAATCTCAAGATCCCAAGGGTGGATTTGATGGCAGTTAAAGATCCCAAACACTGGCAAAGTTTTCTCCCAGCTACTCACAGCCAAGCTTCTCAATTAAGGCGCCTAGTCTCTGGCTCGAGAAATGCCAGCAGGTGAGCATAGGGGGTGCACCGCTTAGCAACGGTGAGAGCAGTCTCGCCGGACGAATTCACAGCGCTTGGGTCCAGCCGAGGGTGCAGCAGCAGCAGCTGGGCGGTGGCGGGGTCGCGGTTCTCGCCTAAGCACAGATGCAGGGGAGTCTGGCCGCTCTCCGTTGCAGCGTTCGGGTCGGCGCCAGCCCGCAGTAGCAGCGCCACCACCGCAGTCTGGTTCCAGAATGCCGCGCTGTGCAGCGCCGTCCAGCCCTGGCCGCTGCCGGCTGACACGTCGGCGCCGCACATCAGCAGGTGCTGGCAGTGAGGCGATTCAAGGCGATTGGCTTGGATTGGGGCGATGCTGGGGATGCTGGTGGGGGTGCTTGGGATGCTGTTGGGGCTGGGGATACTTTCAAGCGACTTTTTGGGCTGATTCTAAGTGGCATAATGGGCAGATGTGCAACCGACAGCTCAGCCGCAGCTATTGCGCGGCGCAACTGAAGGCTGCGTCCGGCTGCTGTTCAGTCCAAGGACTGGGGGGGGGGCTAATGCTGGCACCCATTTTACAGCTGGGTGAACTGAAGCAATGCAGATTTACGTGTCCTTCTCAAGGACACAAATTGGGAATCGAACCTCCGACCTTTTAGTCGCGAGTCCGACGCTCTAACCACTAGACCTACAATCCCTTGGCCTTTAGATAAGGGGAAGATAATGGACGATGGAAGAGAGTCATGTGAAGTTAGAAAATTTGGCACATTCTCACCCGGCAGATGCCAACGTGGCCATTGTAGGCAGCCCGGTGCAGCGCCCTGTAGCCGTCACTGTCAGCGGCGGCCAGCAGAGGCGACGGAGGCTCAGCAGTCGGCGGATCCGGCAGAGGCACCAGCCGGGTTACCTCGTCCAGCCGGCCGTTCTCAGCAGCCGTGATGAGCTGCTTGGCCGGGTCGGCCTCAATCTCGGCCTCGGTCCACTCCTCCACGCCCTCGGCGTCGTCCTCCCAGCGGCTGACGAACATGCCAGGCGAGGCTGCCTTTGCCGCGGCCACCGCGGCGGCCAGCTCGCGGTCCGCGTCCTCGCCGCTGTCCTGCGAGGTTCGTTGATGTCCGTGGCTAGCGGCCAACTTCCCATTAAGTTGGAAAGGTATGGGATAGCCCAGCAACTGGGGATCTGGGAGCATGGGATAGCCCAGCAACTGGGGATCTGGGAGCATGGGATAGCCCAGCAACTGGGGATCTGGGAGCATGGGATAGCCCAGCAACTGGGGATCTGGGAGCATGGGATAGCCCAGCAACTGGGGATCTGGGAGCATAGGATAACCCAGCAACTGGGGATCTGGGAGCATAGGATAACCCAGCAACTGGGGATCTGGGAGCATAGGATAGCCCAGCAACTGGGGATCTGGGAGCATGGGATAGCCCAGCAACTGGGGATCTGGGAGCATGGGATAGCCCAGCAACTGGGGATCTGGGAGCATAGGATAACCCAGCAACTGGGGATCTGGGAGCATGGGATAGCCCAGCAACTGGGGATCTGGGAGCATGGGATAGCCCAGCAACTGGGGATCTGGGAGCATGGGATAGCCCAGCAACTGGGGATCTGGGAGCATGGGATAGCCCAGCAACTGGGGATCTGGGAGCATAGGATAACCCAGCAACTGGGGATCTGGGAGCATAGGATAGCCCAGCAACTGGGGATCTGGGAGCATAGGATAGCCCAGCAACTGGGGATCTGGGAGGCTGTCCCAGCAACTGAAAATCTGGGAGGCTGTCCCAGCAACTGAAAATCTGGGAGGCTGTCCCAGCAACTGAGAATCTGGGAGGTTGGCCCAGCAACTTGGAATGTGGGGGGCTGGCCTAGCAACAAAGTATTTGGGAGGGTGGCGGTAACTTGGCAAGAGAGGATCTGGGGACAAAACCCAAAGCTATGAAATAAATAAACACACGAAGATAGTCGGTTAGTAACGCCGAAACAACTGACTCACATGGGGCAGCGAGCCGGGTACGCAATTCACTGATTGTTATTTAATTAAAAGCTACGGATTCGAGGCTACAGTGCATCTTCAAGCACTCAACTACTTGGAGAGAAGGGCCAGTCGCAGACCTAAGTGCTCAAAATGTGAAAGAAAATCGATTTCAAAGAGTTTATACAGACCGACCCTATTTATGTTCTTATACCAACTGCGGCAGACTCAGTTTAAATTACAATAAGCTTCACTAAGAGTGCACAGTAACAGCAAAGCGGTGGCTGCCTAGTCAAACACATCGAGCTTGTCGCACAGGTACTGCACAATGTCTTCGGGGCTGCGCAGCCGCTCGGCATCCTGGTCTGGGATCTCAAAGCCGAACTCATCTTCCACGGCCATGATCAGCTCCACGTGGTCGAGCGAGTCCAGGCCGAGGTCCTTGGCGAACTGCGACTCCAGAGTAAGCTGCCGGTACCGGGTGGGGGAAATGGAAGACAACTGCTAGATCAACTCATCATTCCACCTGGATCTAATCCATCTCAATCAGCTGATCAACTCATCAATCTAATCCACCTCAATCAGCTGATCAACTCATCAATCTAATCCATCTCAATCAGCTGATAAACTCATCAATCTAATCTGATCAACCCACAGATAAAACTCAACCAAATCCAACTTATTGTCAAACTCAGACTCCAACAAACCTTGTCAGGATTGATCTTGTCAAACAGACGCAGCACCAGCAGCACCCGCTCGTTGAGCATGTGTCTGGTCATCTCCACTCCATGGCCATAGCAACGATGTGGCGCAATTGTTCCCAAGGCAGACAGGATATTTGTTGGTGCAGCAGTCTAAAATGCAGTAAAAGGAATGTTGTTACAGCTCTTATATTTCATAGTTTTCTTATAATAATTAACCATAATTACTGATACTTATAATTTGGTAATCTGTAGCTAAATACGAGGGGTGCCCTTTTCACATGACTTTTTTAACAGTCAGCAAGAGTAACAGCACTGCATCTCAATACATAAACAGGAACTTGGATGCTGCATATGGAGCACCAGGAAACAGTGTCTTTCAAAAAAGTTCAAATTTCTTTCTCAGTGGCAACTGAGACCTTCTCAATATATTCATCCTTCAGTTGGATGCATTTCTTCCACCAGGTAAGCATGTCATCAATGGCATCTGTGTATGCCTGCTTTGGCATTTTGTGGACAAGAACCTGTTGCACTTCATGGTCAAGGCAGTCAGTCCTGGATATTGTTTCAGGCCCATGAATTATGCCATTCAATGCTATACACCAGAGGGTGTAGGCCAAGCAATGCTGTGCTGTCTTTGAATGGACATCCATGGATCCACAGATTGGGAAAAAATTCTAGCCAACACTTGGCAACATCTTTGACTGCCATCAAAATTGTAGTTCAATTCTAGTTCTTGTTCATGTATTGAGATGCAGTACCTCACTGCAATTAAGAAGGCATAAATTTTAAAAAGTTCATGATATTTTCAAAATTATTCCATTATGTTATTTTTAAATTAAGCCACAATGAAATAAATCAGTTGCTGTAACTCTTGCTGACTATTAAAAAGAGTCATGTGAAAAGTCCTAAGACTTTTTGGACACCTCTTATAACTTCTCATAACTTTTAATTAATGGTAAACCCATTGTTAACAACTCTTATATCAATGATTAAATTAGTAATAAAGTAGACAATGACAGCAATAGTTTAACCAATCATTAATTAATAGGCATTCATCTTAACTTTAGCCCCCTAGCATCCCAATAACACAATATGCATATGGTATTGAAAATCTGTTAACTTGAGTCTCCAATCCCAAGGACTAAAGTTACCTTCACAGAAACTTTGAAACTAGTAACATTCATTCATTTCTATTACTTTATGCCTTTGGCCCTACATATAAAGGGCCCCAATGATATTTTAAGTCTTAGCTATTGAGTGGCCAATATAATAAAACATGAACTAGATATGGGAAATATATATTCCTATAACCATATCTATATTTATATAAGTTTTAAAAACTTAAATTGAAAAAAGTATCATATACAAAGTAACAAAGATTACAAAGTAAGTGATACTTAGGGTCACATGCGTAAGGTTAGGCCTATGAGTTAGATTTTTTAGTTGTCATTGCCAAGAATTTTTTTATTGATTATCAACTATAAAACACATCCTACTGGCACCACTCTTAATTTTATTAAGCTGTCATATATATGCTATATAGCAATTGAGCCAATATATCAAAAAACACTTTTCTTTCCTAGGAACCTGGATGGAATTCATGCAGAAAAATCACAACGCGTTATGCGATTGCGAGAAAAAATGCGATTTTGCGTCAAAAAATCTGGAAAAATGTATTGCAGAATTTCAGACAAAATTGCTAATTCTTAATATATGCAAAAGTGTGCTTGAGATATTGGATTTTGCAAAAGATAATCCTACTAGCTAAGATCACAAAGAAAAAAAGAATAAAAAGTAAAAACTAAATAAGGCACAAAAGTAAAAATTTGAAAAAATTCTATAAAAAGTAGAAACTCGTAACATTCTCTAACATATGTATTTGGACGAAAATTCAAATCACTACATTTTCTTAGAATGCATTTTTTGTTATTGTCTTTCATTATTTCGTTATTTTGCGACGTGCTAAGTACCAAAATAAAAAATGCGACCAATAAAAAATATTTTGCGCGCCATAAAAAAATCGCATAATTCCGTTTGACTTAAGAAATACAAGAATTCCATCCTATCCTAGGAAAGACATTTTTTTCAGATTAAGATTGGTTTATAATAGTAGATTTTTAATATATAGATATGAAAATCCAACAAACTCTATAATTTATAGGCTACTATTTTGTAAGCCAGGATGTGCATGTATTTTACCACTTAATTTGTAAAACACAAGTTGTTTTTCATTATAACATTTAACATTTAACATTTTTATCTTATTTATTGTTCATGGATAGGGTCATTGATTGATTTTATTGTTTTATATTTATCTTTTTTGCCAAAGTATAAAGACACATTATTTTTGAAAATTGGCCAAAGTCTAGGACGACGGATGTAGATACTGGCTATCTACATCCAACATTGTAGATTGTCTTTTGATACAACAAATCTACAATAGCTTACCATTCCATAAGACTTGAGGTGCATGCTGCTTATTGGGCTGGTCATTTGTGAGGAAAAAAACATGGAGGAAGTGTGCATAGGCTTCAGCTTTTGCTGCATTAATACTTGTGATGTTCGATAGAAATGGGATGAAAACCTTGGTGTGCGAATTAGGAAATTCATTATTCAGTTAGCTTTGGAGTTTAAAAAGGTTAGTTTTTCACTATAAAAATAGCCTAGAGTTAACAAATAATAACTATGATGAGCGAGAATTATAATAAACAGCTGTGAGGCAAAGATGTTACTAGGTTAGTTAGGCCTTAATTCATGTAATTGTAAGATAATTATTTGAACTGAACATGCGTTTCAAATTTTTGCTGCCAAAAGTTGAATACTTTTCTATTTTTAAATTAGATTTAACAAATAAACAAAGTTGGACTTCATCTTCGAGTCACTGTATTATTATATACAAATTAAACAACTACTTAAATTGGACCACTTTATCAATAAAATAACCGATGATCTGCTTTATATTTTGGCACGAGGGACACGAGAGCTTAAAGAGGATTTTCGCATTACCAATTCCATAAGATTTGAGACGCATTCGAGGTGCATTGAAGAATCGGTTAGGGTCTTCTAAGAAAATAGTAGTAGTAGTATAACTATTTAACTTTGTTTGAAATTTGAATGCCTTATAGCAGCCTCACTTTGCGCAATTTTTCACTTTCTTGGCTATTGCCATTTAATAATTACAACTTTATAGCTATTAAAGCTTTCTAGTTTTGGAGACAAAAAGTTATACTTTACAAATTGGATTGGTAATAGAACCAGAACCAAGGACAACTTGATAACTCAGGACCGGAAACGAGCCAATTCATGGCGAAAAAAAGTATGAGGCTCGTTTAAAAGCATTGTTCTATGGCCCATCCAAAGCTACGAAAGCGAAGAAATCTGAGCTTAAAATTGAGTATCTTTACAGACAGTATGCCATACATGAATTTCGAAAATATGTGAAAGTCGACGTGTTTTCTTTTGAAAAAATGTTTGCAGGATAGCTGTGGGCAATCGTGGCGCAATAACTTCAGGGTCTCAGCGACATCATCCCACTGCCGTCGGTGCGGCAATTCTGCCAATTCCGCCGACTCCTGCATGAGCACATGCAATAGTGCGGATAATGTACGCAATAAATAATGATTTCATTAAAGAAGTAACAGTGCTCAGTTTGGACAACAATAGCAGAGAAACAACACTTTTGTGCACGAGACAACAAAAAAGGGGCTAATTAATCAATATTAAAATTTATTTCAGCTGAATAGTGTACACAAATATTGTATGCACAATAGTCAACACAATAATTTATCATTGCAATTCAAAGGAGCACGGATAAATATTAGATATACTGAACGCAGTTTTGATCGCAAATTTAAAACAGACTTATAATTAATTCAAATTAACAATTTTAACAATTAAAACGCTGAGACAAAATAAAAGTGTGTTGAGGGCATATATTGGACACGATTTACAAAAATATTTGTAACTTCCGAGTATCTTGTTTACATTGCAATCTGGGAGCATATAATAAGTAGTTCAAAAGAAATTTTCAAATAAAAGAGAACTAACACAGTATACCAGTGTTGCGAGAGTATAGTGCATTCCAATAGTTAATCAAAATCAGCCAGACTTATGTCAAGTAAACACAGTTCATTCACAGTTCTATCATAAATAACACATGAAGGTCGGGCTCCGATCAGCGCCTGCAGACTCTCAGCATCCAGGCTGGCGACACCAGCGAAGTGAAGAATCCGGCCAGGTTGGCCTCGACAAGGTGAAGCGACAGCAGCAGGCCAATCAGGGCGCAGGTTAGCGACACCATAATGGGCACCAGCGAGAGTAGCGGCGATGCGCTACTGTTCAGTAGAGTCTGAGGGTTTTTTAATGCATTTTTCACTTATTTTTAGGCAAAAACAGAAGCTTGGACAATATTTTACAGACACTACTTACCAGTAGCGAGCAAAGAAGATGCGAGCCCCACACATAAGCTAAAAAGTACAGCCGACGGTCCTCAATGCAGACAAACGTGACGACTGTCCAGCAGATGTTGAGAAAGACAAACATCAGCGCCAGCACCGAGGACACCAGCAGGAAGCCCTCGTGCTCTCCGCCGAGCCCGACGGAGCCGGGGCCGGAAATATCGGCCAGCAGGTTCACCATGGAGAAGGCGCCAGCCATGAAGCCGAAGCCCAGGCCGCAAACTGACGGATGGGCGAGTGGGATTGGTGGGTTCGAGTGAGTACTGCTCTGAAAAATTGCAAGGAACTGGAGGCTGTAGGGCTATGGAGAGAACGGAGAGTTGAGGGGAGCTGTCAGAGTCAGAGTTGAGAAGGGAACTGTCAGAATTGGGAAGGGAACTGTCAGAATTGGGAAGGGAGCTGTCAGAATTGGGAAGGGAGCTGTCAGAGTTGGGAAGGGAACTGTCAGAGTTGGGAAGCCAGGGAAGGGAACTGCCAGAATTGGGAAGGGAACTGCCAGAATTGGGAAGGGAACTGCCAGAATTGGGAAGGGAACTGCCAGAATTGGGAAGGGAACTGCCAGAATTGGGAAGGGAACTGCCAGAATTGGGAAGGGAACTGTCAGAATTGGGAAGGGAACTGTGAGAATTGGGAAAGGAACTGTCAGAATTGGGAAAGGAACTGTCAGAATTGGGGAAGGAACTGTGAGAATTGGGGAAGGAACTGTGAGAATTGGTAAAGGAACTGTGAGAATTGGGAAAGGAACTGTGAGAATTGGGAAGGGAACTGCCAGAATTGGGAAGGGAACTGCCAGAATTGGGAAGGGAACTGCCAGAATTGGGAAAGGAACTGTCAGAATTGGGAAGGGAACTGTGAGAATTGGGAAAGGAACTGTCAGAATTGGGAAAGGAACTGTCAGAATTGGGGAAGGAACTGTGAGAATTGGGGAAGGAACTGTGAGAATTGGTAAAGGAACTGTGAGAATTGGGAAAGGAACTGTGAGAATTGGGAAGGGAACTGTGAGAATTGGGAAAGGAACTGTGAGAATTGGGAAGGGAACTGTGAGAATTGGGAAGGGAACTGTGAGAATTGGGAAGGGAACTGCCAGAATTGGGAAGGGAACTGCCAGAATTGGGAAGGGAACTGTGAGAATTGGGAAGGGAACTGCCAGAATTGGGAAGGGAACTGTGAGAATTGGGAAGGGAACTGTGAGAATTGGGAAAGGAACTGAGAGAATTGGGAAGGGAACTGCAAGAATTGGGAAGGGAACTGCCAGAATTGGGAAGGGAACTGCCAGAATTGGGAAGGGAACTGCCAGAATTGGGGAAGGAACTGTGAGAATTGGGAAAGGAACTGTGAGAATTGGGAAAAGAACTGTGAGAATTGGGAAAGGAACTGTGAGAATTGGGAAAGGAACTGTGAGAATTGGGAAGGGAACTGTGAGAATTGGGAAGGGAACTGTGAGAATTGGGAAAGGAACTGTCAGAATTGGGGAAGGAACTGTGAGAATTGGGAAAGGAACTGTGAGAATTGGGAAAAGAACTGTGAGAATTGGGAAAGGAACTGTGAGAATTGGGAAAGGAACTGTGAGAATTGGGAAGGGAACTGTGAGAATTGGGAAGGGAACTGTGAGAATTGGGAAGGGAACTGCCAGAATTGGGAAGGGAACTGCCAGAATTGGGAAGGGAACTGTGAGAATTGGGAAGGGAACTGCCAGAATTGGGAAGGGAACTGTGAGAATTGGGAAGGGAACTGTGAGAATTGGGAAAGGAACTGAGAGAATTGGGAAGGGAACTGCAAGAATTGGGAAGGGAACTGCCAGAATTGGGAAGGGAACTGTGAGAATTGGGAAGGGAACTGCCAGAATTGGGAAGGGAACTGCCAGAATTGGGAAGGGAACTGCCAGAATTGGGAAGGGAACTGTCAGAATTGGGAAGGGAACTGTCAGAATTTGGAAGGGAACTGTAAGAATTGGGAAGGGAACTGCCAGAATTGGGAATCAGCTGACAAAGCAAGCCCTGAGTGTGTGACTGCTCTTACCGTAGGACAGAGAGTGCAGGTGCAAAATCTTCACGGGCCGGCCGGTCCCGGCGGTCAGAGTGACCTGGTCAGCGTCCGTCAGCGGCTCTGAGCCGCCAGCGGAGGAGGCAGCCGCGGCCCCGCCTCCGCCTCCGCTGCTGCCACCGCCGCCGCTGCCGCCGGTCGCGTTATCGGACATGGACTGCTGCGAAGTCTCCTCAGCTGAGGCGTCCTCGGCCAGGGCGATTTTCTGCAGACCTTCTTCGGCTCGCCTGTGGGGATGGGACAGCGAATGAAGGGGAAATTGGAGGGCGATTCTTTAGGGTTGGAGGCGATTTTTCTGGACAGAGAGGCGATTTCTTAAGGGCTGGAGGGCGATTCTTTAGGGTTGGAGGGCGATTTTTCTGGACAGAGAGGCGATTTCTTAAGGGCTGGAGGGCGATTCTTTAGGGTTGGAGGCGATTTTTCTGGACTGAGAGGCGATTTCTTAAGGGCTGGAGGGCGATTCTTTAAGGTTGGAGGCGATTTTTCTGGACTGAGAGGCGATTTCTTAAGGGCTGGAGGGCGATTCTTTAGGGTTGGAGGGCGGTTTTTCTGAACATAGAGGCGATTTCTTAAGGGCTGGAGGGCGATTCTTTAAGGTTGGAGGCGATTTTTCTGGACTGAGAGACGATTTCTTAAGGGCTGGAGGGCGATTCTTTAAGGTTGGAGGCGATTTTTCTGGACTGAGAGGCGATTTCTTAAGGGCTGGAGGGCGATTCTTTAAGGTTGGAGGCGATTTTTCTGGACTGAGAGGCGATTTCTTAAGGGCTGGAGGGCGATTCTTTAGGGTTGGAGGGCGATTTTTCTGAACATAGAGGCGATTTCTTAAGGGATGGAGGGCGTTTCTTTAGGCTTGGAGGGCGATTTTTCTGGACTGAGAGGCGATTCCTTAAGGGCTGGAGGGCGATTTTTCTGGACTGAGAGGCGATTCCTTAAGGGCTGGAAAGCGATTCTTTAGGGTTGGAGGGCTATTTTAAAAGGAGTAAAAGAATGAATATTAGAGAAAACCCTTAGGCTTAGAATGCAATCGATTCCCAAGTTAGTCATCAGGTGAACATCCTAAGGACAAGAAGGCCAATTTACTTGATAAAAAAGTAGAAGGCGATCCGGATAGCCTCCTGGAACAAAATTGACACGACCATGCTGAACACCAGCTGTTTCCGGAGCGGCACAACTGCGAACCATACTATTGACGACAGTAGCAATGACAGTAGCCAGAAAAAGGCGCTGAAATGACAAATTCATAAATTCAATGATATAACACTTTATCTACAGCTGGCTAGCAAAAAGTGCAAAATAATTAATTACCTGCAAGTTAAAATGATAATCTTAAGCGGATTATTGGCCACGGTGAAGATGAACATAATTAGCGCTGGAGAGAAGCTGATCAGAGAGCAGCCGAAAAACTCTAGCAGGGTCATGGCTGCTGAAGCTGGTTGGCTGGAACATTTATGCATAGCGATCGATGCAGTTGCGTATCAATAAATATATCTGTTCCCTAGCCAATCAAAAATCGACCGATCTGTTCCCTAGTCAATCACAGATCGGCAGGCTGTTCCCTAGCCAATCACAGATCGGCAGGCAGTTTCCTAGCCAATCACAGATCTACAGAAGGCTGTTCCCAAGACAGTCACAGACCTACAGAAGGCTGTTCCCAAGACAGTCACAGATCTACAGAAGGCTGTTCCCTAGCCAATCACAGATCTACAGAAGGCTGTTCCCTATCCAATCACAGACCTACAGAAGGCTGTTCCCTACCCAATCACAGATCTACAGAAGGCTGTTCCCTATCCAATCACAGACCTACAGAAGGCTGTTCCCTACCCAATCACAGACCTACAGAAGGCTGTTCCCTACCCAATCACATCGGGTCATCGGATCTTAACAATCACGAATCTACAAAAGGCAAAATAGTCAAACGTTTGAGTCATAGGACGTCTTGTTTTAACAATATTCGACCGGAATCTGAGCATAACTTTCGGTTGTATGTTCTTAACTTTCAAGCAGGAAAATCAGAATTTAAAAAATCAACAAATAAGGTCTTGCTTCAGTAATGTGAAAACAAGTACAAATTAAGGCACCTCTATAGTTATAAAATGAATTTGCAAGAGAAGTTAATTATGAGCTGAAGCCGAAAGTTAAAGTCCTACGTTATATACTGGTAGTTTACAATAAACAGGGATATGGTTTTTGATGTTCTAATATTGAAACGAGTAGCAGCGGACTATGAAAGAGGCTTCAAACACTGCAGACTGGAAGAAAGAAAGATTATCAAAGCCGCCCCGACGGGCTACCGCCGGTGCTGCACTGCACAGCCCGACCTTCGGCCAGCAGCTGTCGAATCTCGGCCTCTGAGTAGCCGAGCTCGGCCAGCAGGCTGCAGGTGTGCTCGCCAATCCGGGGCGACCGGCCGGGCTGGAACGGCTCGTCCGGCCCGACCCCGGAGCCGTCGGGAGCGACGCTGGCGAAGCGCGGCGGCCGGGGCAGGTGGTGGCCAGGTGTGTCTGCCGACGGGGAGAACGAGGCCCGGACAGCGGCGTGCGGGTTGGCCTGCGCCTCGGACAGCTCTTCGACTGCGTTCACGCAGGCGTCCGGCCCGAATCTGTGAGTAGATTTGGCGCCAGGGATTCGAAAAGTGAGGACTCGGGTGGAATGGATCTGGAATTTTTAGGGATTCAGGTGTGGGGATCTGGGAGGGTGGGGATTCAGGTGTTGGTGATTTGAGTGGGTGGGGATTCAGGTGTTGGTGATTTGAGTGGGTGGGGATTCAGGTGTTGGGGATTTGAGAGTGGGGATTCAGGTGTGGGGATCGGAGAGGGTGGGGATTCAGGTGTGGGGTCTGAGAGGGTAGGGATTCCGGTGTGGGGATCTGCGAGGGTGGGGATTCAGGTGTGGGGATCTGGGAGGGTGGGGATTCCGGTGTGGGGATCTGCGAGGGTGGGGATTCAGGTGTGGGGATCTGGAAGGGTGGGGATTCAGGTGCTAGGAATTTGAGAGGGTGGGAATTCAGACGTGGGGATTTTAGAGGGTGGGATTTCAGGTGTGGGTATTGAGAGGGTAGGGATTCAGGTGTGGGGATCTGGGAGGGAGGGGATTCAGGTGTGGGGATCTGGGAGATTGGGGATTCAGGTGTGGGTATCTAGGATGTTGCGAGTTCAGATGTTGGGAATACGGGATTGGGATTCCGAACTTCCTCTCTCACCTGGACAGCCAGTCGTCCCTAGTTTTGGTGCCGATGATCTTAGTCACTGTGGCGATGGCCCCGGCTGCATCCTCGGTGGCCTGGGGCAGCTCCGCCTCGGTGAGCCCAAGTCCGGCCACAAATGCGGCGTAGAACTGCGGCTCCAGCGCGCCAACGGCCAGGTGGCGGCCGTCCAGGCAGCGGTAGCAGCGGTAGAAGTGCGCGCCGCCGTCCAGGATGTTCTCGCCGGGCCTGGCGCCGTCGCGCCAGACGAACAGATCGCGCGAGGCAAACAGCCAGCTGGCCAGGTAGGCGGCGCCCTCCGTCAGGTTGGCGTCGAGGATTCGGCCGAGGCCGGTGGCCTGGCGCTCGAATAGGGCGGCCACGATGCCTGCGGAGTTGGAGAGGATTTTCAATTGGGATCTGGGGAGCTGACGGTTGGGAATCAGGGTGTTGATGTAGGGACTCCAGGGTTGGGATTTGTGTGAAAAGGTTATGGTTGGTATCTGGGTGTCAGGGACTGGGTGTCAGGGACTCTGGGTTGGTATCTGGGTGTCAGGCACTGGGTGTCAGGGAGTCAGGGTTGGTATCTGGGTGTCAGGCACGGGTGTCAGGGAGTCAGGGTTGGTATCTGGGTGTCAGGGAGTCAGGGTTGGTATCTGGGTGTCAGGGACAATGGGTTGGGATCTGGGTGTGAGGGACAATGGGTTGGGATCTGGGTGTGAGGGACAATGGTTGGGATCTGGGTGTGAGGGACAATGGGTCGGGATCTGGGTGTGAGGGACAATGGTTGGGATCTGGGTGTGAGGGACAATGGTTGGGATCTGGGTGTGAGTGACACTGGGTTGGGATCTGGGTGTCAGTGACAATGGGTTGGGATCTGGGTGTCAGTGACAATGGGTTGGGATCTGGGTGTCAGTGACAATGGGTTGGGATCTGGGTGTCAGTGACAATGGGTTGGGATCTGGGTGTCAGTGACAATGGGTTGGGATCTGGGTGTCAGTGACACTGGGTTGGGATCTGGGTGTCAGTGACAATGGGTTGGGATCTGGGTGTCAGGGAATTCAACGCACCCAGCGCGGCCAGGAGGCCCCCGCCGGCAAAGTCGGCCAACAGATTGACTGGCGGCCGGGGCGGCGAGTCGCCATCGGCCAGGCGGGACAGCACGCCGGACGCGGCCAGATAGTTGATGTCGTGTCCGGGACGCTGGGCCAGCGGGCCGGACTGTCCGTAGCCGCTGAGCCGGCTGTATACCAGGCGGGGATTCTCGGCCAGGAGGCGGTCGGGCCCGAAGCCGAGCTTCTCCATGACGCCGGGCCGGAACGGCTCGATGAGGACGTCGGAGGCGGCGCAGAGCCGGCGAAATGCAGCGCCGCCGCTGGGAGATTTGAGGTCGAGGGCCAGCGACTCCTTGCCGCGGGCCAGCCGGTCGACCGTGAAGGCGGCGTCCGCCCGGTCGACGCGGACAACCCGGGCGCCGAGGTCGCGGAGCAGCAGGCCGCAGAAGGGCGCCGGCGCCAGGCCGGCCAGTTCAACAACGCGAACGCCTGCCAGAGCTGCAGAGGGCATGGCGGCCGAACTGGCGCAGCTGCGGGGGCGAATTCGGCAAGCTTTGCTGCTGATATAAGCTGGGCTTGGCTAGGAAATTCGGGCAAGTATAAGCCTGGGGCAAGAAAAGGGTACGGCGGCACATCAAAGGAGCCGGAGGCAGTGAGGGAAGGGTGCAGCGGCACATCAAAGGAAACTGAGGTTCATGAGGCAGTGAGGGAAGGGTGCGGCGGCACAGCAAAGGAACCTGAGGTAGGAAGGGAAGGGTGCGGCGGCACATCAAAGGAGCCGGAGGCAGTGAGGGAAGGGTGCAGCGGCACATCAAAGGAAACTGAGGTTCATGAGGCAGTGAGGGAAGGGTGCGGCGGCACAGCAAAGGAACCTGAGGTAGGAAGGGAAGGGTGCGGCGGCACATCAAAGGAGCCGGAGGCAGTGAGGGAAGGGTGCAGCGGCACATCAAAGGAACCTGAGGTTTATGAGGCAGTGAGGGAAGGGTGCAGCGGCACATCAAAGGAACCTGAGGTTTATGAGACAGTGAGGGAAGGGTGCAGCGGCACATCAAAGGAACATGAGGTTTATGAGGCAGTGAGGGAAGGGTGCAGCGGCACATCAAAGGAACCTGAGGTTTATGAGGCAGTGAGGGAAGGGTGCAGCGGCACATCAAAGGAACCTGAGGTTTATGAGGCAGTGAGGGAAGGGTGCAGCGGCACATCAAAGGAACCTGAGGTTTATGAGGCAGTGAGGGAAGGGTGCAGCGGCACATCAAAGGAACCTGAGGTTTATGAGGCAGTGAGGGAAGGGTGCAGCGGCACATCAAAGGAACCTGAGGTTTATGAGGCAGTGAGGGAAGGGTGCAGCGGCACATCAAAGGAACCTGAGGTTTATGAGGCAGTGAGGGAAGGGTGCGGCGGCACATCAAAGGAACCTGAGGTAGGAAGGGAAGGGTGCGGCGGTACATCAAAGGAACCTGAAGCAGTGAGGGAAGGGTGCGGCGGCACATCAAAGGAACCTGAGGTAGGAAGGGAAGGGTGCGGCGGCACATCAAAGGAACCTGAGGTAGGAAGGGAAGGGTGCGGCGGCACATCAAAGGAACCTGAGGAACCTTGGAAAGGAACCTGGCATTAACCATAAGAGTTTAAAAACCACAATGAAAGCTACAGAAGAAGTGTGGTACGTACAACTTAAAACTAAAAAAGTGTTTTGACAATTGCGCATAAGGCTAAAATGTATATTTTGTAGCATTCTGTTTCAAACTTAGCGAGTAATTTAGTTGGACATAGTCAGCCAAGTCAGCAGTTTACTGGGCCAGTTATAAGCGGCGGCTGCGTTAAATACACCGTTAGCTCTGTTTGTCGTGTGCAAAATGAATTAACAATAAAGTAAAATAAAATTTGGTAACCTATTAAATGCAGATACAAATAGAGTTGCGACCATGTGAGAAACAACTACTTATAGTAATTAGTAGACAATCAGGCACTGGATTATCTGAGTCAAATAGTTTTTTTACGCAGCAGTGAATGAAGTGGCTGAACTACGCTCGTAGCAATTTTTAGTCTGCGCAAAAAAAAGATGAGCAAAGCGTGAATGTAAAAACGTAATGTGGATGAAACTACTTACAGTACTATAGTAAGTTTTTGCTATCTAGAATTATAACTGACAAGACGTTTCACGACTTACACACAGGCTGACGCCAGTTCACACACAGGCTGACGCCAGTTCACACACAGGCTGACGCAGGCTCACACACAGGCTGACGCCAGTTCACACACAGGCTGACGCCAGTTCACACACAGGCTGACGCAGGCTCACACACAGGCTGACGCCAGTTCACACAGGCTGACGCAGGCTCACACACAGGCTGACGCCAGTTCACACACAGGCTGACGCCAGTTCACACACAGGCTGACGCCAGTTCACACACAGGCTGACGCCAGTTCACACACAGGCTGACGCCAGTTCACACACAGGCTGACGCCAGTTCACACACAGGCTGACGCAGGCTCACACACAGGCTGACGCCAGTTCACACACAGACTGACGCCAGTTCACACACAGGCTGACGCCAGTTCACACACAGGCTGACGCCAGTTCACACACAGGCTGACGCCAGTTCACACACGGACTGACGCCACCTCACACCCAGCTGATGTCCTCCCGAGTCAGTAGACGCCTCTGACAGGTCCTGGCAGATCTGAGCAGCTCTCGCTTGTCCTCGGCAGCGGCAGCAGCTGAGGAGGCGCCGCAGGCAACCACAGACTTGGCGCGTCGAGCAGACGTCGGTCGGCGATTCTCCTTAGCGGCGGCGACCACCGTCGTTGGAGGAGGAGGCGTCAGCGAGGCGGGAGAAACGGCGGCGGTGGCGGCTGCAGCCTCGGCAGCTTCCAGACGTGACCGCAGCGACTCAAACTGAGCAATCTGGGCGCTCTTGGCCTGCGAAAGTAGGTAAACGAACGAGATGTCATGATAAAAGTCGCCAAAGAGACTCTGAAACGACTCTAAGGCGATACACGTGACTCTGACGTAACGGTATGACAACTCTTGGCGGTAGAGTCGATTTGAGGCGTGCTTGAGTCGCCGAAATGTGTTTTAAGCGCATTTGCGTCGCTAGCACAACGATTCCTAAACGACTCTTTCGCAACTCTTTTTACGATTCTACAACTCGAGGGACGCGTTGAGTTGTTAACCAGTCACAAGAGTCGCCAGCGAGTTGTTTACAATGACTTCACTTTGTAGCGATGCTTGTCACGCCCACATTTTCAACGGATAATTAGGCAGTCATGACCCACACGCTGAGCGGTGCTCACAGTGCTCAGGGGTCCGGAACGGGTACCTTGATCTTCTAATTATAACTCCGCAAAAATTGACGAAGAAGGCATTGCAGCTGTACTGGTAAATGAATAACTACCTGCACTCGCTGGGCCAGGTGCTCCAGCTTGCGGCACAGCCGGTCCCGCCGCTCCCGCGCTTTCTCGCCCGACTCGCCGCCGCCTGCACCGTCGTTTTCACAGTCGCCGACGTCTCGAATTCGACGGGCCAGCTCGGCGTATCGTCTGGTCAGCTCGAGCAGCTCCCGGTGCATCTCGTGCAGCAGCTCACAGGCGCGCAGCCTGTCGCTGGACAGAGTGACGGCGGCAGCGGCAGATGCAGCGGTGTCTGCGCCAGACGAAGTCGACGCCGTCGATCGAGGCGACGCTTTGCTGCTGGCGCTCTTCGCAATGGGCGCAGCGGCTGGCTGGGTTTTGAGCAGGCCCAGCACAGTCTGCAGGTTGGCCGGCAGGTTGTGCGAGGTGCCCGGCCGGCCGGCCAGGAAGCCAGGCGGTTTCGGCCGCTGCGGCTGCGGCCGGCGCCGCCGACTCTGACCGTTGGCATCGCTGTTGGGCTTCGACGCGCCATCAGATTTCGATGATAGAATTTCTAGGCGAAGCGCTTCGAGCTGCTGCTCCAGGCTGCGACAGCGGGCCTCGATGTCGGCTGATTGCCGGCTGAAGACTTCAGCTGGAGGGGGCGGCGGCGGCGGCATGGAAGGAGGCGCGGCGGGCGGGCTGGTGGTCAGCAGGTGCCGGAACCGGGCGGTCTCGCTGGCCAGCTGGCGCATGTCGGCCTCAGCCGAGTTTCTCTCGCTTTCTAATCGGCGAATTTTGTCCAATAGGCGGCTTAACGACGAGGCCACGGCCAGCTTGGGGCTGCTGGGGGATGCGTCGGTGTTGGCTCCGCTCCAGGCCGGCGCGACTGGCGCTCGCGTCGTCATGACTTGCGACGGCAGCTGGTCGGGCTGGGGTGTTGAATGAATCAGTGATACGATACGCAATATAGGGGAAAAAAGAAATTCAAATTAGGAAATTCCTATCTAGGATTTCAGATTTGGAGGGATCTAAAGTTGGGGATTTCATTTGGGGAATCCCAAGCTCAAAATACAAATATGGGCAATCCCAAGCTGAGAATTCAAACATGAGGGAATCCCCAGCTGAGGAATTCAAACATTAGAGAATCCCCAGCTGAGGAATTCAAACATTAGAGAATCCCCAGCTGAGGAATTCAAACATGAGGGAATCCCCAGCTGAAGAAATTCAGACATGAGGGAATCCCCAGCTGAGGAATTCAAACATGAGGGAATCCCCAGCTGAGGAATTCAAACATGAGGGAATCCCCAGCTGAGGAATTCAAACATTAGAGAATCCCCAGCTGAGGAATTCAAACATGAGGGAATCCCCAGCTGAGAAATTCAAACGGGGGACCCCAATCCAATGTTAGAATATACGCAATCTAATCTGAGCTTATCTGAGGCTTACTAAAAATGGTAATAGCACTATGTTACGAGCGTACATAAAAAGAGAACAAAGTCACAGAGACACAGACACAATTTAGTTATAAACGAAATTCAAGGACACGTGCACAACAAATTTAGCAGTTTGTTATAAGATTTGCACTCAAGCGGCAAAGCAAGACCGTATTAGAACATTAATGATGTTGTGAAGGGAGACAGAACAGGCGAACACCCAAACTAATTAGCGGATAAATGCAAGCCCTGTTACCGCTAAAAGAACGTTGGAAAACTTGAAAACGCTTGACTCAAAACGTCCATCTGTACTTTAATTTTCAATGAATGCCCCTTACACTCAGAGAGATAACCTATCAGACACTTATATGTCTAGAATTTTAATGTCGTACTGTTTGATGATGTAGAAAAATACACGGTCATCAGTATTACTATAGAGAAGGGCAGGGGCAATAGCGAACTTCATTTATAGTCAGCTAGACATTATTGCACAAAGATGATGTCAGAAAAAAATAGTCACAGACAATCTTCCAGTAGAGGTGAAACTGTCAATAAACTATCGTAAATCTAAATTAGCGCCAAATAAGTAAGACAGTAAAACAAACCGGTTAGACTAGCTTGAGAAATTTTGAGCTCATGAAGTTTCGAGCTCATGAAGTTTCGAGCTTGTGAAGCTTCGAGCTCATGAAGTTTCGAGCTTGTCAAGTTTCGAGCTTGTGAAGTTTCGAGCTTGTGAAGTTTCGAGCTTGTGAAGTTTCGAGCTTGTGAAGTTTCGAGCTCATGAAGTTTCGAGCTTGTGAAGTTTCGAGCTTGTCAAGTTTCGAGCTTGTCAAGTTTCGAGCTTGCGAAGCTTCGAACTTGTCAAGTTTCGAGCTTGTGAAGTTTCGAGCTCATGAAGTTTCGAGCTTATGAAGTTTCGAACTTGTCAAGTTTCGAGCTTGTGAAGTTTCGAGCTCATGAAGTTTCGAGCTTGTGAAGTTTCGAGCTTGTCAAGTTTCGAGCTTGTCAAGTTTCGAGCTTGCGAAGCTTCGAACTTGTCAAGTTTCGAGCTTGTGAAGTTTCGAGCTCATGAAGTTTCGAGCTTATGAAGTTTCGAACTTGTCAAGTTTCGAGCTTGTGAAGTTTCGAGCTCATGAAGTTTCGAGCTTGTGAAGCTTCGAGCTTATGAAGTTTCGAGCTCATGAAGTTTCGAGCTTGTGAAGTTTCGAGCTTGTCAAGTTTCGAGCTTGTCAAGTTTCGAGCTTGCGAAGCTTCGAGCTTGTGAAGTTTCGAGCTCATGAAGTTTCGAGCTTGTGAAGTTTCGAGCTTGTCAAGTTTCGAGCTTGTCAAGTTTCGAGCTTGCGAAGCTTCGAACTTGTCAAGTTTCGAGCTTGTCAAGTTTCGAGCTTGTCAAGTTTCGAGCTTGCGAAGCTTCGAACTTGTCAAGTTTCGAGCTTGTCAAGTTTCGAGCTCATGAAGTTTCGAGCTTATGAAGTTTCGAACTTGTCAAGTTTCGAGCTTGTGAAGTTTCGAGCTCATGAAGTTTCGAGCTTGTGAAGCTTCGAGCTTATGAAGTTTCGAGCTCATGAAGTTTCGAGCTTGTGAAGTTTCGAGCTTGTCAAGTTTCGAGCTTGTCAAGTTTCGAGCTTGCGAAGCTTCGAGCTTGTGAAGTTTCGAGCTCATGAAGTTTCGAGCTTGTGAAGTTTCGAGCTTGTCAAGTTTCGAGCTTGTCAAGTTTCGAGCTTGCGAAGCTTCGAACTTGTCAAGTTTCGAGCTTGTCAAGTTTCGAGCTTGTCAAGTTTCGAGCTTGCGAAGCTTCGAACTTGTCAAGTTTCGAGCTTGTGAAGTTTCGAGCTCATGAAGTTTCGAGCTTATGAAGTTTCGAACTTGTCAAGTTTCGAGCTTGTGAAGTTTCGAGCTCATGAAGTTTCGAGCTTGTGAAGCTTCGAGCTTATGAAGTTTCGAGCTCATGAAGTTTCGAGCTTGTGAAGTTTCGAGCTTGTCAAGTTTCGAGCTTGTCAAGTTTCGAGCTTGCGAAGCTTCGAGCTTGTGAAGTTTCGAGCTCATGAAGTTTCGAGCTTGTGAAGCTTCGAGCTTGTGAAGCTTCGAGCTTGTGAAGCTCCGAGCTCATGAAGTTTCGAACTCATGAAGTTTCGAGCTTGTGAAGCTTCGAGCTTGTGAAGCTTCGAGCTTGTGAAGCTTCGAGCTTGTGAAGCTCCGAGCTCATGAAGTTTCGAACTCATGAAGTTTCGAGCTTGTGAAGCTTCGAGCTTGTGAAGCTTCGAGCTTGTGAAGCTTCGAGCTTGTGAAGCTTCGAGCTTGTGAAGCTCCGAGCTCATGAAGTTTCGAGCTCATGAAGTTTCGAGCTTATGAAGTTTCGAACTTGTCAAGTTTCGAGCTTGTGAAGTTTCGAGCTCATGAAGTTTCGAGCTTGTGAAGCTTCGAGCTTATGAAGTTTCGAGCTCATGAAGTTTCGAGCTTGTGAAGTTTCGAGCTTGTCAAGTTTCGAGCTTGTCAAGTTTCGAGCTTGCGAAGCTTCGAGCTTGTGAAGCTTCGAGCTTGTGAAGCTTCGAGCTTGTGAAGCTTCGAGCTTGTGAAGCTTCGAGCTTGTGAAGCTCCGAGCTCATGAAGTTTCGAACTCATGAAGTTTCGAGCTTGTGAAGCTTCGAGCTTGTGAAGCTTCGAGCTTGTGAAGCTTCGAGCTTGTGAAGCTTCGAGCTTGTGAAGCTCCGAGCTCATGAAGTTTCGAACTCATGAAGTTTCGAGCTTGTGAAGCTTCGAGCTTGTGAAGCTTCGAGCTTGTGAAGCTTCGAGCTTGTGAAGCTTCGAGCTTGTGAAGCTCCGAGCTCAAGAAGTTTCGAACTCATGAAGTTACGAGCTTGTGAAGTTTCGAACTTGTGAAGTTTCGAGCTTAGGAATTTTCGAGCTATGAAAAGGCCCCTGAGACGCTGTCTAATTTTGGCGCAAATTTAAAATTGGCGATAATTTTTCAGTGCTTTGGGGGGGAAACTGGAAAATTAGTCTCGAAAAATATTGGAACCAGCCTGTTAGCAGGTTCGAGCTGAATAGATATCTTAGTATTTTGAATTCAGTAGAAAATATAAGCATAAATGAGAGTAAATTACAGTGTGGATATTTAAAAAAAATAGGCCGAGCTGATGAAGCAGCTAAAACCGCTACTCGGTGTGGAAACAATTCGGGGCCAGCATTTTGGAATCGGGAACAAACTGAATAAGTCGATTGGGGCACAACACAGACATAACGCTGCTCGATATCTATAATCAAACACAATTGAAGTACTTGATGCTCTTTTAGACGCCACAAATTCTGCAGTCCTCCATTGATTAAATTAATATCCAGAATTGCTAGCTTGATTCCAGCTCATAGTAAATACACTACTATTAGTACTGTCACTGGGCCTGCTGCAGCGGTGCCGCAGTTGTAGCCGCCGACGACGAAGAAGTCGAAGGATGATTTGTGGAAGATGGCGGAGGCGGAGGTGGCGGCGGCGGCGGCGCCATGGCGCCCTGCGGAGCGGCAGCCGCGCCAGCGGTGATTGGCTGGCGGCATTCCCGACAGCGGTGCTGCTGCGCCTGCGGCTCGGTGGCCGGCAGCTCCATGTCCGAGCCGGCATCGGATTCGGACAGGTTGCGGGTCAGCCGGTCCCGCTTGTCCGACTCCGTCTGAAGGCGCCGCTTCAGCCTGGTGTTCTCCTGCACCAGGCAGCGCTCCTCCTGCTCCAGCTTGCTCATCTTGAGCTGGTGCTCAGCCTGGCTCTGGTCCAACTGCTGGCGAAGGTTCTCCAGGTCCGACTTCAGCTGGTTGATGTGGCTGGCCATGGCTTCGGGATCCGTGAGGCTGCACTCCACCTGCGGGAGCGTTAGAAGAAACAGTGTAATCACCGATCTCTACATGACTATCACCAATCTCCACATGCCTGTCACTAATCTCTACATGCCTGTCACTAATCTCTACATGCCTATCACCAATCTCTACATGCCTGTCACTAATCTCTACATACATGCCTATCACCAATCTCTACATGCCTGTCACCAATCTCTACATCCCTGTCACCAATCTCTACATGCCTTTCTTTAATCTCTACATGCCTATCACCAATCTCTACAAGCCTATCACCAATCTCTACATGCCTGTCACTAATCTCTACATGCCTATCACCAATCTCTACATGCCTGTCACTAATCTCTACATACATGCCTATCACCAATCTCTACATGCCTGTCACCAATCTCTACATGCCTGTCACTAATCTCTACATGCCTATCACCAATCTCTACATGCCTGTCACTAATCTCTACATACATGCCTATCACCAATCTCTACATGCCTGTCACCAATCTCTACATGCCTTTCTTTAATCTCTACATGCCTGTCACCAATCTCTACATGCCTGTCACCAATCTCTACATACCTATCACCAATCTACCTGCCTATCTAAATCTCTCTACTACTCCGTGGGTAACCTGCTCACCTGCATATCAGAGGTGCTAGACGATTGGCGACTTCGCCTTGACGTTTCGGGACCCTCCCCGCTGGAGGTGGCAGCGGCGACAGCAGCAGCGGCGAGACTGCCTTCAAGCCGACGCTGGAGACTCTTTTTCTCCGCCTCGAGTTTCTCCATCCGCTTCCACAACCGGTTCACCAGCGATTCCTGGCGTTCGGGATTGATGTCAAAACATTTAAGCTCAAGTC
Source organism: Macrostomum lignano (assembly GCA_002269645.1). NCBI lineage: Eukaryota > Metazoa > Platyhelminthes > Macrostomidae > Macrostomum > Macrostomum lignano. The sequence continues at coordinate 17,857 of NIVC01002168.1, read as the reverse complement.
TGCACTGGGCTGTCACCCCCAGGTATGTCAAAGCCAGGCAACACACGGCAGCAACATAGCGTCTCACCTGCTCCTGCTCCAGCGCGTTCTCAAGTGACACCTTCTCCTGGCGAAGCTGGTCCAGCGAGGCCTGCTTAGCACACACGTCATTCTCCAATTTTTCAATCCGTTTGAGCAGCTTGTTCACCTGGGCCTCCTGTTCGCGTTCTAGCTCCATCTCGAGGTCCACCTTTTCCTGCGTTGAACAATTGATGTTTAAAGTTTTTTCTATAATAGAACCGATATGTATCGATAATATATAATACTCAGCCAAATTCTAAGGACATAACAATCGTGTTCTGATCTATGAATAGTTTATTTGATGGGAGCTATGAGCTAGCTAATTAGCGCAAACCTGCTTAAGCCGGAAAAGACGCCTGGTGAGATCGTTAGTGAGATGCTCCTCCTCCTGCTCGTAGCTCTGGGCCAGGCGCTCCTTCTCCTTCTGAAGATTCTGAATCTTCTTCAGCATTGTGTTGGTAATGTACTCCTCTTCCTGCTCGGCCTTGGCCTGAATGCTCACGCTATTCCGGCGCAGTTCCAGGTTCTCCTGCTGTAGAGCTTTCACGCGCAGCTTCAAAGTTTCAACCTCCATGCGTAGGACGCGCTTCTCCTGTGGAATGAATTGAGGCGGCAATGTACAGGGGTAGATAGAAGTCTCTGTTTAGAAGGCTGGGTAGAGGTGGTGAAGTGGTGGAGTAGAGATGGCTTCCTAAAGACAACTTGGAGGGGTGGCTCACTAAAGTACAATGGATTTGGTGACTCACTAAAGTACAACGGATTGGGTAGGGGTGGCTCACTAAAGCACAACAGATGGGTAGGGGTGGCTCACTAAAGTACAGTGGATGGGTGTGGTAGGGGTGATTCACTAAAGTACAGTGGATGGGTGTGGTAGGGGTGATTCACTAAAGTACAGTGGATGGGTGGGGTAGGGGTGATTCACTAAAGTACAGTGGATGGATAGGGATGGCTCACTAAAGTACAACGGATGAGATAGGGGTGGCTCACTAAAGTACAGTGGATGAGATAGGGGTGGCTCACTAAAGTACAGTGAATGGGGTAGGGGTGGCTCACTAAAGTACAGTGAATGGGGTAGGGATGGCTCACTAAAGTACAGCGGGTTAGACAGGGGAGATTGCCCTGGCACTACCTGCAGCAGAGAGTCAATACGCCGCCGCAGTGACTCCATGCCCATGCCGGCAGACACTGAGCCATCAACTGACGAAGCATCAGACTCGGACGCGCTGTCGCACTGCATTGATGACATTTTTGGCTAAATAATCTGTTGCTAGGCAAGAGCATGAGTTGGATTTCATGACAAAGTCGTTAAAAATATTTGGTCAAAAAACTTAATGAAAATGTTTTCATAGGTTTTTGTTGCTTTGATAGAGACACATATTATTTGTCTAAGTTGCAATGAATCTATTCTCTTTAAGTTGAAATTCTTTTTATTCCATAGACTCAGCTTGGATAGAATGAGAATGAGAATGAGACATGAGAATCAAACTACTTCTTGATAAGGGAACTGCTGAGGCTTACTGGGGAACTGCTGAGATGTCAAGGCTTACTGGGGGATACTGAGATGTAAGGCTTCCTGGGAAACTGCTGAGATGTCAAGGCTTCCTGGGAAACTGCTGGGATGTCAAGGCTTACTGGGGTAATTGCTGGGATGTCAAGGCTTACTGGGGTAATTGCTGGGATGTCAAGGCTTACTGGGGGAATTGCTGGGATGTCAAGGCTTACTGGAGGAATTGCTGGGATGTCAAGGCTTACTGGAGGAATTGCTGGGATGTCAAGGCTTACTGGGGGAATTGCTGGGATGTCAGGGCTTACTGGGGAACTGCTGAGATGTCAAGTCTTATGGAGGAATCGCTAAGATGTCAAGGCAAATAGGATACACAAATTATTTTCGTCCCTTGCTTATTGGCCGCCCCAAAGGGGGGCACAAGATTGCTAGTCAATATGCTTAAGATACATAATGCATATATTATTTCTAAATTCTTTTGTTGCATGTTAAATTCTATTTTTAATACTTATTGACCAAAGGCCAAAGCAATCAATTGAACCTTTAAGTTGGAATTCAATCATTTTTAAAAGTTTTTTTGATTGCTATATCCTTGCTTTCATTTTCTTTATCATTTAACTTCCAAATAACTGTATATAAAGTTTTAATTACTTATGGTTTCATCAGAGATCAAGATCAAACTAAAAGATAATAATCAATTTATCAGCAATATAAAATACTTCCAGACAAATCAGTTATAATATAAGGGGCATATCCAATGTTTGTTTAATAACTATATTAAATTAAAACAAACTATAGGAAAGTTACAGCTCTCAATAGTCCTTTGAGATAGCATTTGTTTACAATAAATACATATTGCTACATAATATATTACATATTGCTGCTTCCAAATTCTAATGGCAGTGCCAGAATCACATGTTTGTTATATAGCTTAGAAAACTATACTAAAAAGCTTATCTTTAGGCAATAGCAGTAACAGGTTAGGGTCACATTGATTTATATCTGGAGTGTATGCTAAATAAATCAGCTTTTTTAATAGTTTCTATATAGCCCTATAGGACTAGTACTGTCATGCAACCAAATATGGCAGGTCCCTCTTAAGAATCTAGTGTATAATCACTAATATTAATCTTAATAATCTTTATAAATTACAAAGTTCCTGACTTTATATAATATTCTTGGTTGACTATCTATCAATGACTTCTAGTTCCTATATATTAAATATTTAGATCTACAAAAACAAGTTTTTATATTATGATATTGTTAAGCTTATCAAAAATAGTATTATATAGATATATGTGTATTATCGAATATATATTAGATTATTTTAGAATATTTGATTATATTTAGATTTGGATTGAGGTAGAATATATTTGACACTAAAAACCATGGTTCAAAAAGTTAAATTTCAGAGCAGGGATTTCTAGTTTAGCCCACAAGCCTAAAAGTGTCAATTATCTAGAGCTAATGAATGATGCAACATGCTTTTTCAATAATGACATATTTGATATAGCTCTTACATTTTCTATCAGTTTCATACAATGCACACATGGATTCATTTATCCACTTGTCTATGCATTGCCCTCAAACAAGATAAAAAGTGTATTTCTATTTTAAGAGATCCTATCCTTAATCCTAAGCTAATGTGTATGTCTATACTTGAGTCTATAGGAATAGATGACAGATTTTTAAGCGGCACAAAATGATATTAATAGAGTTTTTATATAGTAACAATTGGTTGCTTCATCTTTGCCACTATATATATAAGAGTTATTAGTTTTAGATCAAAGTCAAGGTAAAATGAGACAAATGGTAGGTTTGCCTTATGGGTCTGTTGTCTAATATCTTTGGCCTTTGTGCCTCCAATGGATGTTTTTAACTGCCAAGGTAAGTTGTAAAAATGTTGCAGTCACAAAAATGCACATGGTATTAATTAGATAATGAGGCATTTAGCTTTAATAATACACTCACTCATAATAATAATTCACTCTTAAGCCTTTGTCCACTCTTAGTCTCTCTTCACTCTCAGCATCTCTCTACTCTTGTGTAGCCTCTTTCTACTTTCATGCAGCCTCTTTCTACTCTCACCCTCTTTATATTCAGGCTTTCTCTACACTTAGCATTTCTCTATTCTCAATATCTCTCTGCTCTTAGCATTTTCAAATCTTACCCTTTTTCTACTCTCAGTGTCTTTCCATTCTCACCCTCTACTCTTAGCATCTCTCTACTCTTTTGTAGTCTCTATCTACTCTCCCCTTTCTCTACTTTTAGGCTCATTCCACTCTTAGCATCTTTCTATTCTCAGCTCCTTTCCACTTTCAACATCTCTCTACTCTCACTCTCTTTCTACTCTCAAAATCTCTTCACTCTTATGCAGCCTCTCTCCACTCTCACCTTTTCTCTACTCTCTAAGAAACAGTGGGTGAGAGTGATTTTTTGACCATAAAATTCATTTTTGACAGTGGGATTGATTGCTCTTCCAAAAAGGATATAACTTTTATTGGCTGGACACTTATCAAATAGCAGTTATCCTGCATTGGTCCCTGCATTGGAGCCTAAATAGTTTTTGATAAAGAAAAACCATTAAAATGGCAGGTGTATACCCATGTGTTGTGTGCATATAGTCTGTTATCAATGGAAAAGAAGCTATTAAATGCTTATAGTGTTGCAAAAGACAGCATTGTGCATACAATAGTTGCATTACGCTATAGTATGCTGCAATAAAATGAGTTTTTCTTGCTATGCAATCGATGCCTTAGGCTAATTGCAGGTATGCCTTCATCTGCACCCTAAGCTGCTCCAGTTGCTACTATGCAGCCAACCTTTCTAGGATCAAGACTAGGTAGTAAGCTAATTGACCAAGAGGAGCCATTGCTTTTAGTCTTTCATATAGAAGTGGAAGAGAGGTTTTTATTTCATTATTTCAATTTTCTGATGCTGAACTTGTGCTCAAAGAATCTATTCACAAGCCTCCAATGTTGGCACCACCTTTTAGCCTATCCCTGCAGGCTTTTGAGCATATTCCAAGTGCTTGATTTAGCCACAACAAAGACTTTGCTAGTGCAGTATATCAGGCATGATCTATGCAATCGATGCCTTAGGCTAATTGCAGGTATGCCTTCATCTGCACCCTAAGCTGCTCCAGTTGCTACTATGCAGCCAACCTTTCTAGGATCAAGACTAGGTAGTAAGCTAATTGACCAAGAGGAGCCATTGCTTTTAGTCTTTCATATAGAAGTGGAAGAGAGGTTTTTATTTCATTATTTCAATTTTCTGATGCTGAACTTGTGCTCAAAGAATCTATTCACAAGCCTCCAATGTTGGCACCACCTTTTAGCCTATCCCTGCAGGCTTTTGAGCATATTCCAAGTGCTAGATTTAGCCACAACAAAGACTTTGCTAGTGCAGTATATCAGGCATGATCTTGACTGCTTGCTGCATGTCAAGAGCTGGCAAAACAGCAACACTTACTATTGTTGCAATAAAACTACACCAAAATGTCTAGGCTCATATGTCAAGCATCAAGACAGAACAAATCACGCCTTGAAAGAGCATACCTACAATTCAGTTGATCAGCCAGTTGAAAAAAAGATTTATTATAGCTCAGGTAAAAACAGAAACAAAGTGAGTGCCATTCAAATCTGCTTGCATTTTTGTTAAGGAGAAAGTAAGAGAGCTCTTAAAAGAAGTATAGACTGATTAATATAGATTCCTAAAGTTGCAATGCTAATTATTCTTATAAAAAGCCATTCCACAGAGCTAGTTAATATCCATTTTCAGGTTGATCCTAAGTGTGTGCCATATACATGCGCAACCTCCAACATTCAGTCGGCCATGCAACTTAGTTTTAACAAAAATGCGACATAGTTTTTGGCAAAAAATGCGACTTACATGTAAAAAACCCTAAAGCAAAATTAACGCAACTTTGGGTAAACGGCAGGAGTAACTATGACTTTCTTATTAGGTCAAAATGCCTCATCAGCTACTTAGTACTACTATTTTAGTATTTTTTGGGTGGGAATTTTTGCGACTTCCTTGATTGGCCGCCAAATCGGTTGGCCCGATCAGCTGACTTGGCCAACTGTTGCACATGTATGGTGTGCCCCCAGATTTTGATTGCAAGACATTATTGTCCAAGAGACAAATAGATAGCACTTTGTTTTTATGTCTACAATATAATGGGAGATCCTATCTACCCAACATATTCTGCACTATAATGGCACATTTGGCATTGTCAAGGCACCTTATATGCAGCTGCACAGCCTTCATAGAGTCATTTGCTATGACAATTGAGAAAATCTGGTACCACTGGTATTCTTTCTAATATCAGGTAAGGTTCAGGCTGAATACCAGGCCTACTTCTAGCAGGTATGAGAGTTAACTAATAATGCACCAATCCAATTTATCTGCAACTTTGAGTTGGCCACCTAGCAAGCCATTTGGCTAGTTTATCTAGCAGCCTAAGTTTGTGGAATGTGGTTGCTTTTTTCATTATTACCAGGCTATTTTCAGGCAAGTCCAGTCTTTTGGATTGCAGATGCAGTATTTAACTTCCCTGATAGTAAAGTTATTAGAATGTATGCTACTTTTGATTTCTTGTCTGCCATTTCTTTGTATGCTAGATGGTCTTGCAGCCTGCACTGCAATGGCAAGAGCAAATTAGCACTTTCTAGAGCTAATAGAATGTGTGTGCAACTTGGCTATAGCACCTTATATGGGACTGAGATACCATTTTCATCTTTGAGTGGTTCACAAGGATGAAAAATACCATGGAGGCTTCAGCTTGGCACACATAGCTCAACAAGAGTAGAAAAAAGTGCTGAATTTGTATTTTCTACTAGCCCTACTTTAGTATAACATACAACAGGTGCAGTGTCTGCTATAGCAAGTTCACCAAGGCCACACTATCAGGCATTACTAGCAAATGTATCCTAGGTAAATGCAAGTGAATATTAGGTTTGAGACATTCTACCAATACCTGGGAGAGGGCACATAGTTGTTGATTGCCATATTTCTTTGGGCCTTTAGCCATATTTATGCATAACCAAAATAGCAGCAAGAGGGTAAAGATGATATGTAGCAGAATTGATTAAAATCTTTCTATTTTGCCTGATTTAAGTGGCAACATTTATAATTAATCATTTTATTTAAATTGAGTCATCATAAATCTAAATTCATTGCTTGCTTAGCAAATAGCTATCATTATCTTTCAGTTTATCTTTCAGTTTATAATCACCACTTAAAATTGAATAAACATGTTATATTTATTTAATATATATTAATACATATATATTTATTTAACTGTTTATTCAATTTTCAATTTTCATTACTACCCTGATGATGACCTACAAGGGTCAAAATATATTGGCCATAATATATAAGAAAATAAATATAAGTTAATGTTTGTTTTCTTTTTCATAATATTTGATATGATTTAAGTTTTTGCCTAGGTTAGGTAGGATAGGCCTAATCAATACAGTTTTTAATCAAGGCAAACAATAGACTGAATAATACAAAAAATTGTAATATCTCTCAAATAATAGGGGCCTATATTAATATTATTAATAAAATAGGCTTATTCTTATATTATTTTCTACTTTAGGCCCTATATTTTTATTTTTACATTATAGGCATCCCAACCCTAGCCACAGCCACAGATTTTATTAAATTATAGGCTTAATATTTTATTATGCCAATGGGGCCATTTTGTTAGGCCTATTATAATAAATAGGCATTTGGCAATAGCCTAGGCCTAGTGTATACCTAGGCCTTAATGGTAGATGACCAAGATGGCTACATACCAAGAACAAGATGGCCATACTCCATAGTTAAAATGTCTAAATAGATAGACCTAAATAATGTTTATATATTTCTTTATTACTAATTAGTCATAATTAGTCTTGGGAATAAATCTTCAAGTCTTAAAGAGATAAATATATTATATATATATTATGGCAGTGCTTATTCCCATGGTACCGTTGGAATAAGACAGAAATTATTCCTACGGTACCGTGGGGATAAGCACTGCCATATATTATATATTCCATTTATATTTATATATATAAATTATAAATAGAACTAGACTAGGGAGGCTAAACAAAAACTAAAGTCAAAATGATTTCAGTTGTATTATAGATAATTAGGCCTAGTTTCAAATCTAATATTAGGCCTAGGCCTATTGTATTGGATTAATCTTTGACGATGATGATTAATTAAACATAATAATTAATATAACATTAGTTATCAAGTTACAAAACAATGTCAATGGTAAAAAGAGAAAGTTAGATATAGGCCCTAGCTTGTAATAAAGATTTAATGTTGTGGCCATCTTGGTATGTGGCCATCTAGTCTAGGCCTAAAACTAGGCCTAATTGACAAGTGCTAATGGCATGCTATGGGCTATGGCCTATGGGTAGCTTCTTTCTAAGTCATCATATTCCTAGGACCTAGACCTAGTCTGCTAGTGCTAGTCTTTCTCTTAGCCTAGCAGTAGGCAGCCTAGGCATGGTACCACTATGGGGATGGTTGAACAACTAGGCTGATTAAATAGTAAGCATGGGACTATGTTTCATAATGCCTAGGCCTAATATTGATAGCATTCACATCCAATAGGACTCTAGGAGTAGGACTATTGATTAACCTACACGGCCAATGGGCCTAGGCTACAGGCCTACAGTGTATACTGAGTAGAGCAGTATGGCCATGGGCTATGTCTACTAGCCTATCTATAGAATACGTCTATAATAATAGAAATTGCATGATAAGGTTTTAAGGTTATGACGAGACTTATATTTTTATTTGACTCTTCTTTGTATTTTATTTAGTATATATCATACATACCCGCTATAGTAAAATCCGACACATCACACATTAAAATATACTGATAGTCTCTAAACGAGGTAGTTTCGAAGAAAGCCTAATGTCGCGCGTGATTAAATAAATAAGGCTCAGGTAACGGTTTTAATTCGCAAGGCCTCAAAAAACGTCTCAAAAATTTCTTAGAAAATTTAATCGGCTTTTAATAGTTATAACTAAAAGTTTCTGCAGAATAGGGTTATATAGTTTTGTATACTATTCTAAATAACTTTTAGTGAAAATTTTATTTTATTTTTAAATGAAAAATTTTTCTTTGGCATAGATATTTTCTATTATTTATACGAATTTCGAAGATAAGAATTATTCAATTTTATTAAAATAGCTGCTTATTAAGAATTATTTTGCTGGGAGTCTGGGACGTAGGTAGGATTTTTATCATACGTAAAAATCATACGTAGGTTAGGTATGATTTTTGAGGCCCTTGATTATTTCTTCAGCGCCAGTGTCGCCAAAGCTGCTGGCATGCGGCATGAGGTATCAAAAAACCTTGAGTCGATTGGGTGTGGGGACTTCGTGGCTATATCAAATATTATATTTCCTTTTTAATGATACAACTTAGACTTCTAAAAAAACTTTTAATTCCAGATATCGGTTCATTCGAACGAAAAAATATGCAGCAGCAAGAGTTTAGGATAATTAAATAAGTAACAGAGGATTCTGTTTTGTTGGTGGAATAAGCTACGAGTCAATAAAAGTATGTCAAGTATTAATGTTTAACGTTTTGGATTATGCGCAATAAAAGCAGCTAAGATAGCAATATCGACTTGTGAAATGTATAATTTTAATTTTTTGCGCTTTGAGCCAAGACTCGAAGAATAGGTGCTAAAAAGAGTTTGACCTAAATTTTTGTACTGCACCATACCATAAATATTTGGATTAGCTATACTTTGTGCTATTGTACTTGTAATAAAGTTAGAAAAGCGGTTAAAATATTCACAAGTGGTGTTTTTCTCAGCTCTAAGATAAAAGAAATAGAAATCCAAGATCAAATTGAAGTCTGTGAAACCCGTATTCAACTGTCCACTAACTTTACACGAGAGGAGTGCAAACTTTGGCAGAAAATAATGCCAGGCAGGCTGGTCACTCGAACTCATTCTTGAGCCACTCTAGCAACCCTGCGTTGCTCTGGGCAGCGTCCGAGCTGCCCTGGCGCGCCGCTCCAGCTCGAGCAGCAGCACCTGCAGCCGCCGCAGTCGCAGCCAGCGAGTTGACGGCTCATCTTCCTTGGGATTCCGCCTCGCCTCGTTGGACGCTGTGTCATCTGCTCCTGGGTGTTCATCCCGCTGCTCGACTCGCCGAGCTTCTTGAGAGCCAACACTGCAGCTCATTGCCTTGACTGCGCGCTGCAGGAGAAACTCGGTCTGCGCTTGGCAAGGTTGGGGCTTAAGTCTGCAAAGTGGGACAGCGGCGGCGGGGGGCGGCGGCAAGGTAACAAATGGCGGTTATCGATTGCCTCAGTTCAAATTCCCCACCCATACTTCCGTTGCGAGTTTTTAGGGAGAAATTTCCTTGCCGCCCAATACTTCCTACCTTAGGGATCAAGGTTTTCAGGCAGATTTTTTATTGAGTGCATAAAAACCCTTGTGCGCTTTTCTGACATTTCTCCCTCACCCTGCACGATTCCTGCCGAGGTTTGCTGTCGCAATATCCACACAACTATACTCTCCTAACTCTCGCTTCGCGTAACTTTACTGCACTTTTCGTGTACATGTGCATGCATTTTCACGGGCTCGGCACAGATTAATCCAAGGCAAACTTTCAGAGTAAGCAGGTTAGGCATGTTCCATACTTGTATAGCTCTATAAAAATCCATGAAAGGCGAAATAACTTACAGGATCATTTTTTCAAAAATCATTGCTTGAATATTCTTCTGAAAGCAGCTAGACAATGTCTATTGAAATGTTATTGATTTAAAAGTGTTATTAGAAGTGTAATTCCAAGCTTTTAAAACTCCTTTCGCAAGAGTTCTTCACCCTCAACTGGAATCAACGCCAATCATTCCAGTTCGTGTTCGAGCCCTGCGGCCCGCACCCGGTCGGAGCGCTCGACCTGCTGACCGGGCCCGCCTCCGACAATGGCGGCGGCGTGTTGGCGCGCCTATTCTACCCCGCGCTAGCCGCGCCAGGCGCCGGGCACCCCTACACGGAGCCGGAGTACGTGCGCGGCCTGCTGGCTTTCTCCAACTGGGGCTCCTGGCTGTCCGCCTTCCTCTGCTGGGGCTTCGGCCGGCTGCGCCTGAACTGCGCTTGGCAGGCCGAGCCGCTGCGGCCCGCGCAGCCTCTGCCAGTCATCATCTTCTCGCACGGCCTGGGCGCTCAGCGTCACATCTATTCGTCGCTGTGCCTGGAGCTGGCCTCGCGCGGCTTCCTAGTGGCTGCCGTTGAACACCGCGACGGCTCCGCATCGATGTCCTTCGACGTTGTCGACGGGCAACGCCGCTGGCTGCCTATGGAGGCGGGCCAGTTGAACGACTTTCCTCGGCGGCACGCGCAGGCTCGGTGGCGGGCCGGCGAGTGCCTTCAGCTGACGGAGGCCGTCTTGGCGCTGGGCAGGGGGCAGCCGCCGGTGGCCAATCGCTTGCCCGAGGAGCTGGGCGGCTGCCCCGACAGCCGGCTGGCCAGCTTCCGGGTGAGTCCTGCTGGGGGCGCTTCTGGGTGCTCAGCTTCGCGAGGTGCCAGTTCAGGTGCTAGATGTGCCAGTTCAGGTGCTAGATGTGCCAGTTCAGCTGCTAAGTGTGCCAGTTCAGGTGCTAGATGTGCCAGTTCAGCTGCTAAGTGTGCCAGTTCAGGTTCTAGATGTGCCAGTTCAGATGCTAGGTGTGCCAGTTCAGCTGCTAAGTGTGCCAGTTCAGGTTCTAGATGTGCCAGTTCAGATGCTAGGTGTGCCAGTTCAGATGATTGGTGTGCCAATTCAAGCACCTTGGAGGTCGTTTTAGTTGCTACGGGTTTAGTTTTGGCGTCTGTCCACTTCAATAGTCATTATTGCGGCTTTCACTCTCCGACACGGGCGCTCTTCATCTCCCAGACTGGAGGCTTTTGGGTCTAAAGAAAAACTTTCCAGTTTCTATACTTTTCTTTCTTTTATCACTGCACAGGGCCTGATCGACCCGAATCGAGTTCATCTGATGGGCCACTCCTTCGGCGCCGCCACCGCATTAACGACGCTTGCCACAACGCCTGAGGCAGTGTACAAGTAAGAATATTATAAATATTGGGAAAAATAGGGTGGGTGAGGAGTGGGGTGGGTAAGCAGTGGTGGGTGAGCATTGGGGTGGGTGAGGAGTGGGGTCGGTGAGGAGTGGGGTGTGAGGAGTGGGGTGGGTAAGGAGTGGGGTGGGTGAGGAGTGGGGTCGGTGAGGAGTGGGGTGGGTGGGGAGGGGGGTCGGTGAGGAGTGGGGTGGGTGGGGAGTGGGTAGCCGCTGCGACTATCCCTATAACCGCTCGCTACCATCTAACCACAGAACTTGCAGCCTGCTGGACATCTGGATGCACCCGGTTGACCCCGAGCACTACAACAACGTGAAGATCCCCGTGCTGTTTCTTAGCAACGAAATTTTTCACTGGGAGGCCAACGCCCAGCGGGTGCAGGCGGTGCTGGATGCCATCGAGAGCGAGGAGATGAAGGCCAACCTGAGCATCAGGTAAAATGTGGCATAGTGAGCTTCAAACACTCGCAACTAAGAATCGCTCTCTCTTAAACTAAGAATCACTCTCTCACCAAAATAATAACCTCTCACCCAAAGAACCACTCTGTCACCCTAAGAATCTGAATAATTCCTGTCACTCTCATTCTCAATCACTCTCACACTACGAATGACTCTCTCACCCAAAGAATCATTCACACCGTAAGAATCACGCTCTCACACCCTAGAAATCGCCCTAATCCTACAAGAATCACCCTCACCCTACGAGAATCGCCCTCACCATACGAGAAGCACTCTCACCCTACGAGGATCACTCTCACCCTACGAGAATCACCCTAACCCTACGAGAATCACCCTAACCCTACAAGGATCATTCTCACCCTACAAAAATCACCCTCACTCTACGAGAATCACTATCACCCAAAGAATCACTCTCACCCTAAGAACCACCCTCGCCCTACCAGAATCACTCTCACCCTAAAAACCCACCCTCACCCTACCAGAATCACTCTAACCCTAAAAACCCACCCTCACCCTACCACAATCACTCTCTAAGAATCACTCTAAGAATCTTAGCATGCAGAATTTCCTCAGCTTCTGCTGCCCTTCAAATCTATACCCGTCTCACTCTCCGATTTTATCTGCATCCATTTCTACCTCTCCTCTCTCCTTCTCCCTCTATCTCTCTCTCTCTCTTCTCTCTCCTCTCTTCTCTCTCCTTCCCCCTCTCTCTCCTCTCTCCTTCTCCCCCCCCCCCCTCTCTCTCTCTCTCTCTCTCTCTCCCTCTCCCTCTCTTAAGAATCACTCTAAGAATCCTAATGCTCACTCCGCCCTAAACCCCGCAGAGGCGCGAACCACGCGGCGCAGACGGACGCAGGGCTGTACCTGTCTGCCTGGCTGTCCAGGCGGATCGGTCTCGCCGACTCGCTGCACCCGCGCGACGCTGTTCTGCTCACCGCCCGCATCTGCCTGGCCTTCATCGCCCGACACGAGGGTGAGAGGGGACCGGAGTCACAGAGGGAAAACCGCTTGAGCAAATCATATTCTGGGTTTATCGATTCCCAAACGGTGAATACCAATCACTCACTCGCCTTTCACTCTCATGTCACTCTCTTACCTTAGGAATCACTCACTCGCCTTAAGAATAACTCTATAGCCCTAAGAACCACTCTCTCGCCCTAAGAATCACTCTATCGCCCTAAGAATCACTCTATCGCCCTAAGAATCACGCTCTCACTCAAAGAATCACTCACTCTTAGAATCTAATGCTAGATTAGATTGTAATAATGGGAAGACCCTAAAAGTCCTAATGTTATTTTGGACCAAAGCTTCCTAGGTATAAATGGATGCAATTGGTTATCATGGCGCGTCATTGAAAACTCGGACATTTCTCCATCAGGTCGAGTTGATCTGACGGAGGAGGACCGGGTGCTGCTGAGAGGCGAGCATCCCGACTGCTTCCCGGGCGTGAAGTTCAAGCCAAATGGTGGTCGTATTGGCGCCCGCGAGTAGCTAGTAATTTTTTCTAGTTCTTACTACACTACTTAGTGAACAGTCAGTAGTGCAGTTAGAGCATGACAACGTCAAAAAATTTCTATTATTACAATTGAAATGTTTTTGTTTACACATGTAATTCTAACTGTTGATTTGTCAGCGAGTTGTTTTGCTACGTTAATGATTTGCATTCTTGTTCAGACCATTTTACTTATTTGCTCAGTCCTTATTAATTATGCACGCAATTCAAACATATATTCATATTTTATAATAGATTATACCATTGACAGTCTGTGATTTGAACTGCTGGACGTTTTGAGTCCAAGCCTATAAACAAGAAATACGTATTCGACTTATGCCGGGGTCGTCGCGAAATTCACACCCACGAGGGGCAACCCGCAAGGCTCCAGCGACTGATTCAAAAACTTTAGAAATACGGGGGTTTGGCATTTGGCATTTGGCACTAAAAATTCTTATTTTTAGTTCTCAATCCAAATATACAGAATGATTTTGCAAGCTTGTATCCTTGAACTTTATATCCTTTCAGGCAAAGAAAAACCAACAGGTTTTTGGCCGCAGTTCATTGCGACAATAGCAAAACTATTGGGTTTTTACCAATGTACTTAAAATTAAATAATAATAAAACAAAGAACTTGTTTTAATAAATTTCCAGGAATTGCTTCCGGGGAGAAAAGTAGCAGTGACTTAAAACACTGCCTTTCAATAATGGCGTTCTTGTTGGGCGTTTACGGTAATGTGCCAAAGCGTATATGGTATATTTCTGAGATTCATTCGATTTAAGTTGCCAACAATTGATTAACTTCGCAAGCAAGCAGAAGCAGAAATATAATGAAGTAAAAAATAAACACACACATGCGATACTTTACGAAAAAAAGCTGGCGCGCCGAAAAAAAAAATTAGTTACTACGACGTCACATAGTACAATCTTTCGACATCTTTCAACCCCTTATTACTATTGGCTAGAAGCGTTACACGCGTTAGCTTGGAGAGTGCTTGAAGCTGACTATTCAACCACCCCCATTTTCCTTGCCCAGCCATATTGAGCCAATGCTCTTGGCTAGCGGTCCTTATCAGTGTCCACGCGTGGAGTGAGTAAAGCCACGACTGACCACTCAGCCCACACCCTCACTTCCCTTCCCCAGGCCCAGCCAATGCTCTTACTTCATTGCTCTTGGCTAGCGGTCCTTATCAGTGTCCACGCGTGGAGTGCGTAAAGCCACGACTGACCATTCAGCCCACACCCTCACTTCCCTTCCCCAGGCCCAGCCAATGCCTACACTTTATTGCTCTTGGCTAGCCTATCAGTGTCCACGCGTGGAGTGCGTAAATCCATGACTGACTATTCAATCCACACCCTCACTTCCCTTCCCCAGGCCCAGCCAATGCTCTTACTTCATTGCTCTTGGCTAGCGGTCCTTATCAGTGTCCACGCGTGGAGTGCGTAAAGCCATAACTGACCATTCAACCCCCACCCTATTTTCTTTCCACAGTACCCGTAGCCCGTACACATACTGCTCTCGGTTAGCGAGCGGTCTTTCTGAGTGACGTATGAGGATAGAATAAGACCATTAATTCAACAAAAAGTAACTTTATGTTACAAAAAGTTACGTAATTTATGCGATGAATCCTAGTCGGATCAGCATATAACAACATTCATTTTTACTTTTCTTTCGGTGTCACAAAACAACTGTACGAAACATCTATAACACGGAGTCGAAAGTCAAAACAGCAAAGCTAGTACGTTTTAAGCTTACTGGTACAATTAACGATTAAAACAGCTTGCCATATAAAAAGCAGCAAAAAGACAAGAAACTTCTGAAGGAAAATATAATTAAGGCAGACCAGAAGCAAACGAAGTATTAAAAATATCTGTTAGCAAAGTGCTCAAAAACTATCAAAATTTTATTCGCAAAAATGTAATGACAGGAACGCATAATGCCAATTACGCTCGTATCACTGATTAATGGATAGCTAGTCACTAATTTAATTTCTTTTTTTTAAAAACTAATAACGTCCCATTAGCCAGAACCAAATATGGTAGATGCAGCCTGCCATAAATAATCTGTCATAAACCGCAACGCACAATGTTACTCGCGTAATAAACATATTTTTTTTAATATTGAGGCGTAGTTAAAAAATATTTTCATGTAAAGTCAGCCGACTTGCAGCAAAAAACAGTTCTTATCAGCAACTGTTGCCAGACTTAAGTCAACTTCAAATAGAAAATTCACAACACAAACGATAGAAGAAAGTACGTGAAGCAAGTTAAAATAGCATAAACGCTGGGTAATTTATAAAATAACAAAAATTGCAGGCATATATTGAGTGACAATGTATGTACAAGAATATACACACCAATTAGCGACTAGATTTTTATACGAATTAAAATATGAAAGTTTTTTATTTATAAATACATGAAACTGAATCACACCAAATGAGGATTTGCAGTACGAGTAGGAGATTGCAAGCATTTATTCTATCACTAATCCATGATTGGCAGGTCCTGGAATGAGTAGCCTTCGTGGCCGTGATAGGCGCGTAGAACATAAACCAAATGGTAAACTGCGGAATTGATTGACAAAAAAGTAAGCGATGTCATGTAACATTCATGTACATTCATTAGGGTTGCTGGTGACAAGGTTGGATGAGCGATGTACATTGATTGGGGTTGGTAGAAACGGGTAGGGAGTGAGCGATGTACATTGATTGGGGTTGGCAGGGAAAAGCAGGGAGTGAGCGATGTGCAGGGACTGAGCGATGTCCATTCATTGGGGTTGGTAGGGACGGGCAGGGAGTGAGCGATGTACATTGATTGGGGTTGGTAGGGACGGGCAGGGAGTGAGCGATGTACATTGATTGGGGTTTTTGGGGGCAGGCAGGGGTGAGCGATATGATTGGGGTTGGTGGGGGCAGGCAGGGGTGAGCGATATGATTGGGGTTGGTGGGGGCAGGCAGGGGTGAGCGATATGATTGGGGTTGGTGGGGGCAGGCAGGGGTGAGCGATATGATTGGGGTTGGTGGAAAGTGTGCAACGCCAAAAGTAGTATAGGAAAAGTAGGTTTGAGCGCAACTCATTTTGAAAAATCACAAAAAACAGATAAAAATCGACTAAAAACAGGTGAAAATTGTCTGAAAACAGTGATTTTAGTGATTTTTCAAAAGTTTCGAAAAATTGCTTTTTGCGCGATTTCGTGAGTAAAACCACAAGAAATTTTTGATTCGTGGGTTAAAATAACCTATTTTCATGTTTCATCATTTCAAAACTAGCATCAAATTTAATAATAGTCTTTTCTCCCATTGCATAACGCCCTTCAATAAGCCAATCTTACTAGCTTTGCTTTTAACGATCAGTCAGCTACCATCTATGCATAAAAATTGTCCACTCGAGGCATACAATGCTTTTACAAAAGTCAATAATTTGCTCCTGCACATTCGCTTTGTCCCGAGGCTTTGAAATGGCTTTAATGTTGTTCTAGATTTGTACTTAAAGATAATAGAAGACATTCAAGAACATGGAGCGCTAATTTAAATTTTTCGTGGCATGCATACTCGACTACTAGAGCACTAACCGCAGCACTCAACATTTCTATTGGCTGCCAAAATTTCTGCCAAAACCAAAATTTTTGCCAAAATTTCTGCCAAAAAGTGTTTGGTTTTGGCATCCAATAGGAGTGGCTCGTGCAAATCTTTTGTGTTCACCCTCTATCTAGCTGTAAAAAAAGACATGAAGTGGGCCACGCAAGTTACAAACGAACAATGCTCGCGACCCTACCTACGGACGATTTCACTAACCCTTTTCTAAATTATGTATCTTAAAAATGGAACAAATAGCAGGAGAAATTCTCCTCAAAGCAATTTTTATATTGTGACTCAGCTTTAACGTCGTGCGAAACCCACACTGAGTGAAGCGTATGGTCAAATAGGCTCTCGCAGGAACTCTAAAAATTGGTCAAGGACAGCTTCCATTACACAAAGTTAAATTTAATTCACGTAAATCAAAATTGCTATAATGAAAATTAATTATAAAAATTAAAAAAGATAACAGCTCCTTAAAATCCGTTCTTAGGATACACTTCGCATAACTTATGCAAATAATAATAATGGTTTTGTATTTTAAATATTAAAGTAGTGATTATTAAAACAGTAACAAAAAGTCCTCAAACGCCTATGAAGAACAAAATTAAAACATTAGAGCAATTTATTAATATTGACAAATTAGTCCATGATCGCCACAAGTCATCAATCATACTAGTTTTAGT